>SNQN01005511.1:0-43967 GCA_008642245.1 Bassia scoparia | reverse complement strand
CAATTCCGCAGTTCTTGGTGTTTTCTGATGACGATGAGCTTAGCAAAGAAGACCGGTAATTTGGGGCTGTCCGTTTTACTATATTAAGCTCTTGCCTTGCCTTACTAATATCGCAGCAGGACAAGTGATCTGATTGCAGCCTAGACCATAGCAAAGATTCGACAGTTCCGATTGTACATGCCTTTGTTTTTATCACCAGAACAATACAGTACAGTCTTTATATAAAGGTATAGATGTACATGCATTTCCATTAACGAAACAAGTCGATGTTTTCATTAGATGATTAACTGTGGAAAATCCCAAGCATTGCAATGAATATGGTAGTACTTATAGTACTAAATTATTTTCATGCCATTGGATGGGCTCCTTTCAACCTCTTTTGAATAGTGTTCGAAAATGACTTGTATGTTCCTTGATCTTCCTGTATTGGTTGCGGCTCTCGTTGTCGGATTAGCTTCACTAAATGTCCCCTATCTTTTTGTCGCGGAAGTGGATACACATATCATGGTCACCGATATCCTTTCTCTTTCCTTGTCTACAACCACCTTGTGCACTGCACTCTTCAAAATCCCATACCATTATTGCAATGCATGTATCCAGTTTTCTTCGTCATTCAGTTGTATTGAAATCACACATGTCGTGTATCGTCTATGTGCCTACAGACTGAGAAAATATACGTGTTTCGTAACAGCAGCCTAATATGGCCTCTTACATAATAGCAATAAGCATAATGCCAAAATCCAAAATTGGATAGGATAGTTTTGATTTAATGATTAATTACGGTATGTCCTTTTAAAAACACCTTCTATATATCTTTGATATTTTTTTTCTCTTTTTTTTTTTATTTAGCCTTATTCAAGATAGTAATTACGATTTATGGATAACTTTTTCTCAAGTACATGTCTGTATAATGTTTGCTGTTGGGAAGATACTCAATGCTGATTGTTGTCCGAAAACTGAAGTCAGGCTATCGTTATATATTACTCAGACTTTTGGGGATGACAGGTTGGTATACTTGAGACAGTAATTTAGTGCTGAGTGAACTTCTACATGCCTAAGACAGTAATCAGGGGCCATGTAGAAGTTCAAAGCACTAGGATATCATGGCTGAGTGTTGTCCGAAACACTCGTCAGATATCCTTTCAAGATAACAAAGAATTTCTAATTAGTATGATTTTTTTTTTATTACAGGACTGCATTTGATAAGCTACATATAACTAATGAATATAGATATAAAAATATCATCAGCAGATTAACCTCTAACTGGTTCACCAATGTTGATGAAAAGGAGCCGGTCAGGAACAATAGGACAGCTTTGAACCACTTGTTATCTTTCTGAACTTGAAGGCCTTCAACTTGTTTTCTTGCAGAAGAATCGTGATCGATGTACCATCCGAATGTGTCTAAGCCCTATAACTTGATCCCGGGGTTGAACATGGAGGGTAATATTGAATCTAGTAACATATTTACGCCCTCTGTTCCTCCACATGCCCTGAAGATGCTGTCTTCCTCTAAATTTTAGTGACTCGCGCAATTGCTTGTCAGGAGTCACTCTGAGTAATTTTACTTGAATTCCATGGCGTACTCCTCCCAATGTTTCCGCTCCCTGACAAGTAGATCATATTTATACCTTTGCTCATGTTACTTATGCATGAATCAGCTCAGTTTCAAAATTCTATAATATGTACTGTTGTACTTTGTTTTAGAATTTAGATTCAAGCATGGTCTACTTTTCACATAATCTTTAAGATGCATAAATGTATCTATTTTGTACCTTAGAAGTTAATTCAGTGATACTAGAAATCCAGATATAAAGAAACTATGATAGTGTACTTC
Source organism: Bassia scoparia (assembly GCA_008642245.1). Lineage (NCBI taxonomy): Eukaryota > Viridiplantae > Streptophyta > Magnoliopsida > Caryophyllales > Amaranthaceae > Bassia > Bassia scoparia. The sequence continues at coordinate 42,131 of SNQN01005511.1, read as the reverse complement.
TGGTTGAAATGAATAAAGTGTCTCCCTGAGATTTGGTAAATATTCAGGCCCAAAGCTTGAAATTCCGCTGTTCAAGGAGGGTTAACTCTGAAGAATGGCAGGTCTATCATTGCCGTTTAGTATAATTCTGACCCTCATAGATGCTGTGTCTCCTCCATACCCTTCAAACCAATCTAATGTTCTGCTGTGCATTCTGTTTGTCTTCTAGAGGGAGCGAGCAGCCAAGAATTCGTATTCCCAATTTCCCGGTTCGATCAAGCAAAGAGCGTTGGCTAACCCATGATTTAAAGCTGCAAAAGTCAGAAAATCGGCGAAATTAAAGCCTTCTTGATGTTCTAAGAACGAAAGGCACAATAGATAAAACTATGTTGTTGTCTAGATAAGAAAAGTGGTTCAACAACAAAACCTGTAAGCAACCCAGACCTTGCAACAAGAGTGAAGGTTTTGTCGAAACTTCTTCTTCGCAGTTGTTGGTGGTGATGATTGCGTGTAGGAGGCTCAGATCGATGTGATCGGACTGTCTCATGTATGTTATCTAGCAAGTTAATGGTCTCATCGATTTGGTGGGAAGCCGGTTATATTTATTATCTTTCTGGTTAACTTGTTTGATAGTTGTAGTTTTTTCCAGCTGTAGTTCTCTTGAATTGGTTATTGTGATGGCAAATTCTGAATTTTCAACAGGGAGGTAAGATGATGATACTGCCGCATCGCCTACTAGAGATTTGGTGTAGTAAGTGGGTTCTTTAGTTTATTTAAGTACACTAATTGAACAATGGAGACAATGCTAATTCCCAATTATATATAGGTTCGATAATCATGGTACCGTGTCTCTGTTTAGTAATAGGAGGGTCGAACAGATAACCTTTGTACACAAACTCCAAACTTAACCACTAGATCATGATGCGACGCATCATCAGTAGCACCCCAGTATGTCGGCTTGTAAAGAAACCAACTCATTCGGCGGTTACTATCAACTTTTCCGCATCTGCTGTTATTGCCCATTAAATGTATGCAAATAATTGATACAGAAGATGGACCACATTATATGTGTTTTTGTTGGTCAAATATTTCTAGTGGATCAAACCTAGATTAGTTGAAAATATGTAGCGGAGTAGTAAAGTAGAAACTTTTATGAGAAACATTCAGTATTACTACCATATCATTTTTCTTCCCTTTGGGTAGAAGGGGCCATTTAACAACAAAAAAAAAAAAAAAAAAAAAAAAAAAAAAAAAATAAAGCTTGGAAGTTGTAGCACATTATTACAAAGGCATAAGCCATAATTGACTTATTTAGGGCCCAATTAGGGGGGATTTATCATAGAAGATCCAAGAGGATTTCGTTTTTTTTTTTTTTTACATATATATCTTATACACATAAACTTTGAATATTAAAGATGTATCGTAGTGATGGATCTTCTCCTCTTGGATAGTGTTGAAAGAACAAGTCAACCGAAAATAGTTCCCTTGACCATCTTGTAACGTTGAGGTCTCTCATGTCAATTAGCTCAGACAATGGCTTTGATGACATTGTCCGGGTGTGGTGCACATAGCATAGCCACATTGATGTCCTTTCATTTATCCTTGTCTATTACCTTGTCGTGATTACACTGCTTCATATATAGGCCATTACTCATTATCTGCATCCAACAACGAACCCATATGTTGTAATTTAATCAGTTTTTGGTGGCCCCAACTAATCGAGCATATAATTTTGTAGACACTTTTCATATATGTAATATTTTTTATTCTGTTAGTATAGGAAAAATTTCTAATAAAAATCAGTTGGGGGTGTAGTTCATTCATGATTTTCAATTCAAGTAGGCTTCTCCGGGTCACTAGCTGACGACCAATAATCTAAGAGATTCTAAAAGGGTTGATGGTCTATTGCTAAATTTAGTATGTAAATGGCCGGGGAGGCATAAAAGCTCAAGACACAAATGCACGCGGCACAGACCACACTCCGAGTACAAGTTTGTTGCTAATCTAACATACGCAAAGAAACAACAAACAGTTTTGTGGTCAATGAACTATACGTACAGTTCGCAGGAAATTAGCACTGTATGAAAATGATTCTGATTTGCGTTATCAAAGTCTAGTTACTCTCTAGACTGGGTCAGCCAACGTGATGTGCTGCGGATGAAAAGGCCATCAGAAAAATGGTGATAGAACTTTGTACCAGGCTCGCGATCGAAATTGGTCTTTAGAACTTGAAGGACTTTCATATTTCATTGGTGCGTACTAGGAGCTAGAATGGTAGGTAGTTGAGGCGCACGATCCATGCAGTAAGTGGTATTGTGATAATGACGGCCGCCGGAATTTGTGCCGGAGATGACATCGGAGGAATAGTAGAGTTGAATCTGCGATATACGTACGTCCTTTCCCTTCCTCCACATGCATGTGAAAGAAGACTGTTTTCCTCTATATTAAGTGATTTTGCGATAAGCTAGTGCGTTCAAGAAAGTCTATGATTTCTAGTACTTCTTTGATATACTGCGGTGATGTACTCCTCTAACGTTTACCTACGTGTACATGAAACATCAAATTCTTCAATTAATTAAAGAATAGTATACATGCATATGATATGGCTGAATCATCAGTTAATGCCATGGTAAGCCCAGACCTGAAATTTGGTAAAAAGGAAGATCAGGCAAATCTTGTAACTCTCGTTGATCAGAGACAGGTGAACCGTGGCACGAAACGCTCTCGTTCAGTTAATGAACTTTGTGATCCTCTGAGAACTGACGGGTCGCCTCCATTATTCCTTCAATACAATTCAAGAGTTCTGCAATTTTGTCTCCTTTCACTTCTGCAGGCAGAGGCTACTAAGAGCATTCCTTCCAGCTTCACGGGATTCGATCAGGTAACCGAGCTCGATACACGCATGATTTATAAAGCTGGACGAGACCAAGTAACATACACAACATCAATATATTTGTGAGGTATTTTCTAAAAAAATAAAAAAATCACATCTCCCTGACCTGTTTTTTTTCCATTTAAGAAAAGAAACACAGTACAACATTTTTTGTTATATTGTTTGGGTAAGGTAAAGTGTCATTTGGAGTCGAAAGCAATTGTGGCTGAGCTCGTGCCTTGCCTTCACATCCAAAGGCTATGGTCTTTGGGGTGAAGGGAGGAACATAGTGGAGAGGACTACTCTACCAGCCCATCCACCCTGATGTCATGGACGTTTTCATTCCAATGTCCTCACACCCTCAAAAATTGTATTGTTGTGCATATGGATAGAGTATGCCGATATAAAATAATGTGACACAATCTCCAACGCTATTAGGCAAAGATATTGGTATATTGATATAGTGAGTTGTAATAGGTTGGACTATTAATATTGATAATAAGGTTAGCATAATTTAGCTGTCATATTATTCTCATATTTATTGTCCAATAATATTCTCACTATATTTTAGCTTAGTTTACCCCTAATATGTATGTATATATAAGGCTTCTTGCCTCTGTACTTAGAAGACAAAATCAATAACAAATTGACAGTCCTCGGCCATTGGCTTTACATTTAGCATGGATCAGTCAGCAGGAATTAATTAACAAAATCAAATCTCAAACAATTTTTTTTTTCCCCTTCCGTAGCATACTAATACTCTTACTCAACCATGGAGGATAACAAAACCAAGGGAGTTGAGTATCGCACATCCTCGCTTACTATGCTTCATACCCGCACTAAACAACCCGTATGTGTGCGTTTGATCTCGCGAGTAGTATGCTGTGGGCGCGGGGATTGAGTAACGATGGGTGAATGGGCTCCGATCGGTCCGTCAACGCCTTGTCAAAGCAGATAACGAAAGATCGAAGCCTGTGCCTCGGCATGAGTACAATAAAACAACCATCACGTAGGCCTCTTCCGAGTGATATGGCCTGCAATGTGGGTACAAGTAAACTCGATAGATGCTCACGGCTTGGTTACAAAACACACTCGACGCACCCATACGATCCACCGTTCCTCTTACCGATAATGTAAAGGACATGTGGGATGATCTCAAACAACGTTTCTCGATTGGAAACGGTCCTCGAATCAACGAACTAAGTCGACAAATATCGTCTTGTGAACAACAAGGTGACTCGGTGGTCACCTATTATGGTCGTCTTCGGAAACTATGGGAGGAACTTAATGGATATTTGGCTCCTCCTTGTTCATGTACTTGCACTTGCGGTTCAAAGGCCGCATTGGCCAAGGAACGAGATGATCAACGTGTTCATCAATTTCTTATTGGGTTAGACCCATCCCACTTTGGTAATGTAAAATCTAACATGCTAATGCAAGACCCTCTTCCATCACTAAATATGGTTTTTTCTAAAGCCGTCGCGGAGGAGCGTAATAATGCCATTACTCGTTCCCATGACACCAAGGYGGAGGCTGTTGGTTTWGCGGTTCARGGAACATCTCGTGGYCGTGGCACTACGGCTGGYCGTGGTTCAGATCGTCCTCGCAATACTGCCACATGTACTMATTGCAACAAGGTTGGACATGAGCAGGAAAGTTGTTTTGAATTACATGGCTATCCGGACTGGTGGTATGCCGAGAACAGAGCTGCAGCTCGGGGGCGTGGTCGTGGTGCTCGTGGTGGCAAATATGGAGGAGGTCGTAGTGGTGGTCGTGGGCCTGCAGTTGCTCACGCCATGGGTCGTGGTGCTGATGCTACTAGTCAAACTACTATTGGTGACGGTGATCGTAAAGGTGTTTCTATATCTAATGAACAATGGCAGCAACTAATGGGAATGTTTAATACAATGTCCAACACCACTTCTGTTGCTAAACTTGATGGTAAGCCACTTYCTACTAGGTGGATCATTGATTCTGGGTGCTCGAATCATATGAGTGGTAATAAACACTTATTTACCAATTTTATYGATGTTCCACCATCTCCTGTTGGCTTACCTAATGGGAAACAAGCCATGGCAACGAAAGAAGGCACTGTCACATTGAGTGACACCTTAATTTTACATGATGTTTTATATGTTCCGGAGCTAAACTGCAATCTGATTTCTGTCTCACAATTACTTGCCACTTCTTATTATAATATTACATTTACTGATAAGCTATGTGTTATACAGGACCGCRATTCGAGGATCCTGATTGGAGCGGGTGAACAAAGTGACGGGGTTTATTTGTTCAAGCCAACGAGACATGTTCRAGCTCATCAAACRACTGTGGTGGGCAAGCGTGAATTGTGGCATCGACGTCTTGGGCATCCTTCTTCTAAAGTTGTGTCATTATTACCTTTTATTTCTAGTTCTGACAATAAGACTCAAAGTTCTCATAAAGAATTTTGTGATTGTGATATTTGTTTACGTGCTCATCAAACTAGGAGTGTTTTTCCTTTAAGTGATACTCAAGCCAATGATTTATTTGATTTAATTCATTGTGATATTTGGGGTGATTATAAAGTTGCTTCTAGTTGTGGTGCGTATTACTTTCTCACAATTGTTGATGATTTTTCACGAGCTGTTTGGGTTTATTTAATGTRTGCTAAGAGTMAAGTTAAACAACTTATCCAAGACTTTTGTGCTATGGTACAAACTCAGTTCAATAAAAAGGTGAAAATTTTACGGAGTGATAATGGCTTAGAGTTTACTTGTTTAAGCAAATTTTATGCAGAACATGGGATTTTACATCAAACTTCTTGTGTTGATACCCCACAACAAAATGGTCGGGTTGAGAGAAAACATCAACATATTCTTAATGTGGCTCGTGCTTTACGATTTCAAGCTAATTTACCTATTYAATTTTGGGGTGAATGTGCCACTACAGCTGCTTATTTGATTAACCGCACTCCTTCTCCTCTCTTGCAAAATAAATCCCCATATGATATACTCTTTGGCAAACCACCAAATTACTCTCTTATKCGCACTTTTGGATGTCTTTGTTATGCCAATAATAGACCACGAGTCAAGGATAAATTTGGGCCTCGCTCTCGTAAGTGTATTTTTGTGGGATATCCATTTGGTAAAAAGGGATGGCGTCTTTATGATTTGGATCAAAAGGTGTATTTTGTATCTAGAGATGTCTTATTTCTCGAGCATATTTTCCCATTTGTTAAAGKATTGTCTAATGATACAAATAAGTGTGACTTGGAGTTTGGTGCATTAKCCACGTCATTTTCCAACTTTATTGKTGATGATAGAGTTTTGGATAGTGATAGTGGAGTTCATACTTACGCACCCACCCCGTCCACTACTGTCATAGCGCCTCCCGAKTCCGAATCKCATGAAGAGAATGCTGCACCCAATAGTGCTTCAAGTCTGCTGCAACCCCCTACTGTTGTCCCAACTTCCGACCCAAACATACAGCAGCCCCAACAGCAGCCTTCATTGGTGTCTTCTACCGCYGATCCTTCGGTTGCTTCACCTCCTTTGGGTAAAGGTCATCGTGTTCGAACACCATCTACTCGTCTCAAAGGTTTCATCACTCATACCATTCATCGGCTTKATAYACCCGTCACTTCTTCTACTTCACCTTCTCCAGCAGTAAAATCCTCAGGTATTAAATTTCCCATAGCTTGTTATGTAAATTGTGATAAATTTTCTGTGAGACACAAACAATTTTTGGCTGCAGTGKATGTYGGTGTTGAGCCTGTATCTTTTCATGAAGCTAATAAAATTCCTCAATGGAGGAAAGCTATGCAAGAAGAAATTGACGRACTCGAACGGAATGGTACGTGGACTCTTGACACTTTACCCCCGGGCAAAGTAGCATTGGGTTGCAAGTGGGTTTATAAAATTAAGTATAAKGATGATGGCTCAATTGAACGATATAAAGGTCGTTTGGTGGTTTTCGGCAACCGACAAATAGCAGGTGTTGACTTTAATGAGACATTTGCTCCCGTGGCAAAGATGGTAACAGTAAGACTATTTTTGGCCGTAGCCGTTGCTCGTAATTGGGAGCTTCACCAAATGGATGTCCACAACGCTTTTCTCCATGGCGAAGGTCTACATATGAAGCTTCCTCCGGGCTTCCACTCTTCTACTCCTTGGTCAGGTATGTCGGCTCCGAAATCATTATATGGTCTTAGACAAGCACTCGTCAAGGTTCTCCAAACTTTCTACCGCCCTTAAGCGTTTTGGTTTCCGCCAATCAACTGCCGATTATTCTTTGTTCTGCTATACAAAAGGGGATGTGTCCATACATGTTCTTGTTTATGTTGACGACCTAATAATTGCTGGCTCTTCCCGTGATGCTATCATTCGTTTCAAACAATACCTTAGTGATTGCTTCTATATGAAAGATCTAGGTGCTCTTAAATATTTGGCTCGAGGTAGCTCATGGTGAAGAAGGGTTGTTCATTACTCAACGTAAATACACTCTAGACATCATTAGCGAGTCTGGTTTATTGGGTGCGAAACCAACTACAACTCCCATGGAACAAAATCATAATTTGGCTCGTAGTCAGGGGAGCTTATATTCGAACGGAAAAGTATAGGCGTCTCATTGGACGTTTGATCTACCTAACCATTACTCGTCCAGATTTATGCTATTCGGTTCATGTGTTGGCTCAATTTATGGGGGCTCCTTGGTGACTCATTGGAGGCCGCCATTCGTGTTTTACGCTATCTTAAAGGGTGTCCTGGTCAAGGTTTGTTGTTACGTAGAAGTTGTAATCTCCAATTGTATGGCTTTTGTGATAGTGATTGGGCAAGTTGTCCCTTAACTCGTCGATCGTTGACCGGCCTATTTTTTCTACTTGGGTCCTCCCCTATTTCATGGAAAACTAAGAAACCACCTACGGTCTCCCGATCTTCTGCGGAGGCTGAATATCGCTCTATGGCCACTACTACTTGTGGTTGAAGTGGTTGAAGTCCTCTTTTATTCTGCCTTGGTGTTTCTCATATTCAACCCATGCAATTGTACTGTGACAATCAAGCCGCACTTCATATCGCCGAAATCCGGTCTTTCATGAACGCACTAAACACATTGAAATGGATTGTCACTTTGTTCGGGATGAACTAAAAAAGGGCAATATCAAGATCACTATATTCCTACAAGAAATCAATTGGCAGATATATTACAAAGGCACTTGGAAAATCCCAATTTTCTTTCCTACTTCGCAAGTTGGGCATTCGTGATCTCCATGCTCCAACTTGAGGGGGAGTATTAGGCAAAGATATTGGTATATTGATATAGTGAGTTGTATAGTGATATTATATGATATAGTTAGCATATATTTAGCTGTCATATTATTCTCATATTATTCTCATAATATTCTACACTATATTTTAGCTTAGTTTACCCTAATATGTATGTATATATATAGGCTTCTTGCCTCTGTACTTAGAACGACATAAATCAATACAATTGACATCCTCCATTGTTATACAATTTAGCAGTTTCAGGCTAGAATGAGCAAAAAAAATTGTATCACAGACAATTTGGATGACTTATGTACATCATACTTATAATGTCCTCTGCATTAAGATGTCTCCCTGGTCCGTTACAGCCCTGAGCCCCCAATATTCATATTAAGTCTGTATCGTCTTTAGGACCTAACATGATGATAGACACATGTACACAGTACATATCATCACCTTGCATATTTCAAAGGTGACTGCCCAAATCCCAATACTAATTGTAACTGGGATATTTGTTGTGCTTATGAGATGTTTTGGTTCTCTAATTTTTCCCCTTTTGGGATTTCATGCCCATGTTTTATACAGCCAGTGTTCAAACTTGCATTTAGATTTGACTAATTATTCTACTCCTAGGAAAAATGGTTTTACTCTCATTTGCAAGCCAAACAATATAAAAGTGACGATAATGGAGGAAAATAGTATAATCGGATAATGTTTTACACTTTTACCTTACCAAACATAGCCTCAGATTTTCTTTCATTGATTGCCGTAGATCACACTCTTTATACCATAACTTGTTTGGTTTCTCTTGATACCCAATTTTTAGTTACATTGCATCTCATTTGGCTAGGATATGTTGGTGTGTAACGGGTGGACAATGACTTCATTGGCTTGTTTGTGAGCATTTTAATCTAGTGATAATAGGTGGTTTAATCATAATTTTGGAAAGGGGAATCATTTATCAACTTGAAAAGCTACATCTGTGTGTATTAAGAAATGATAGGTTGGGTGTTAACTCTGTACTCACAAAGCACTTGCAGGTGTGGAGGCTGGACAAGGTTTCAGGTTGAGGCGTCAATTAATGCCATAGACTCATGCTTTGTAGCGACCAAAGTTACAGCAGATGGGATTATCATTATCATTGGGGCCTTGGACTTGTTTGTATTAATCCATACATGGGATTTGCTATTGGAAAGAGTATTCTGCAAGCGAAGGAAGATATATAAAGATGGATTACATTCCTTCCTTGATTTTGAAGGGCTGCACTTTGATGATGTACTTGTTGAGTTGGCAAATGTCTGGTATGTACTTGTTAGAAATCAGCTCTTCCGTTTCAATTTATTCTTTCTGTTGGATAGTGCACTGCTTTCATGGTTCATACAAGAAAAAGATGTTGCTTGATTACATATTTACATGTTGCTTGTACAGTAGTTGCAATTTTGCTCTGTGAATGGTTGATTGAGTAGCTCTTGAAAGTCTTGATACTACTTGTGAATATCGTTTGATCAAAAAAATAAGATTGGGAAAAGACACAATAATTTTAATGTGGTAAAAGCATATCTCAACTCATATCATCAATGATCAATGAAAATTTTTTATATACCATCCTATATCCTTACAAGTATTCCCTCAAGCTATACTAAGGCCATGATTTCAAAGATGTCTATATATAACAATGGTCTATAAATTTCTGTTTGTAATGCTCATTTCCTTAGCTAGACTCAATATTATTAAGAAGCGCAATATTACCATGCTACAATCTAGAAGAAGCCAACCTTTTTTTTTTTGACGTGTAGAAGAAGCCAACCTTACTAACCTTATGTTTGGATAAAAAGAAATGAAAGGAAAGGAAGGGACGGGACGGGACGGAAGAGAAAATGAGGGGGACAAGTTCCCTTATTTAGGAAAAGGTTTGGGGAAAGGAAGGGGAGGGAGAGGTAGGGATCCATTTTCCCTCCCTATCTAATTAGTTAATTTCCTCCAAATTTGGAAAGATTTGGAGGGAAAATAACTTTACCTTTCCCCTCCCTCCAGTTCCTTTCCTTCCTTTTTTATCCCAACATAGTGTAAGAGACTGATTTTTTTTTTTAATTATCATACATTGTTTGCATGTATCTTTATTAGTTCATCCATTCTTTGGTACATGATGGGAATAAGAAACCACTCCATTTAGACAAGTCCACATCAAAGCACAAATATTTACCTTGAGGAAAGAAGATTAGAAGAGGGTGAGCGCAAATGAGCATGTTGACTAAGAATGTAAATTTCATTATCAGCTGGAAACTGCTCTTTGTAAAATTTGTTAGTGTGCCCAAACATGCAAAATTCACATGTTAGATTTCAATGTGAAATTTTCATCTACGGAGTATTTTATAAGTTCATCAACTTTGAAATCAATTAGTCATATGATATCTGGTTAATCACTCATTATGATTTCAGCATAGCTGCATTATCATACATATTAATCAATTAAGTTACATTTTAATCAATTATAGAATGTCTCAATAATTTACTTTTCTAAGTCGTTAGTCATATGAAATTAGCAAGTCAGCCCATATGTTTACCTGTTAAACTCTTATAATCATATGATATCTACTAAATCTTCTGCTGTTTACTATATTTAAAACTAAGATAATCAGGTGTAATATTTACTGACAGTGATACATTCCACTGGTTGGTTGTTTCTAAGATACCTTATGGAAATTTCTAAATCCCAACTTACCTATTATTTGACTTAAATTCAAGAGTGATTTAGAATAGATAATGGGTATCTTCTCTCTACCCCACTGTGTATACTTTCTGCACATCTAATTTCGTGTTTATCTTAGGAGAAAACAGATAGTAGGGTCATAAGACGATTACGCTAAAGATTCTAGTGTCTAATAGTTATAAATCAGACAACATTATAGTTAGTACTTTGTAATCAACTCTCTTTTGTTTCCTATTACTAAAAGAAACATGTTTACACTTGATACTGAAAATAAATCTTCACAAATTCTTGTACTTGGGTCCAATGGTTGGACTGAGACACTGAGTATAATAAAGTTGTACACTTGTAAAATACTACAGTACTTCATTTTGTATTACTCATCACACTTACTATATTAGGAAGTTTCCTATCACTTGCTACACTTCTTTTTTAGCGTGAAATAACAATATTACCCTTACTAAAAAAATTGGTCCCCACAATATTTCATTACATTACTACTGTATCTATTGGCCCCTAAAACATCTAATTAACCATTCTATCCATTCAATCACCTGAGAGTCCACACATAGAGAAATGTAGTGATTATTAGAAAACGGAGGAAGTACATTATAGAACAATTTATGTTACAATATGATACCATAATTTGCCCTCGTGACCTTGACTTTCATATGACCCATATTTTAGAACTTTAGTTCTACCTTTACCCTTCCTTTCAACTCGTATACTCATTTAATCATTTCACTTATGGAACACTTGATAAATTCTATCATTTTTGGTGTGAATGCCAAAATAATGGGTGAGAAATTTAAAAAGGGAAAGATTGTAACAAAGGGTTATACAAAACATATACATGTCTCATGTAGCTCAARGCTTGACTCCATAAATAGCTTAGTTTAAAAAGGTGCAAGGCGCACCAAGGCACAATGCAAACGCGCGTACCTTTTTTAAGCAAGGACGCGAGGTGCACCTAATATATTAGATATTTTTTGTTTTATTTTTTAAATTTTCAGTGAAAAAGCCTCTTATATACGGAGTACAAAAAATTGATTAAAACTTTTTAATATTACACCATAGATATTTAATATTATAAAACAATGGAAACTCATCAATTAATAACTCAGATCTAAGCTATTTGCCAAATAGCATGGAGGCGCCTCACCTCTATGAACCTCTTGTAGGTGGGCTTGCCTTGCTTGGAAAAAGCTCATTTTCCTAAGCGTGGAAGAGCCTTGCACCCAAGGCGTGTTTTTTAAAACTAAGCTAAATAGAGTTTGACATGCGATCATTTTCTAATCAATACAATATTTTCTTAGAGCTTTTACAATGGTCTTACACTCTTACCAAATGATCCCGTAATTGTTGTGGACCCTGTATGAGGAACCCAAGTACCTAACCATTGTGGATAGACACTGGCGAATCTATAAATAATATTTAGTGGATTCAATAATACATTTGATAAATGTTATTGACATATTGGGTCAATTACTCAAATTTAAAAGGAATATTTGCAAAAATTTAAATTTTACAATGAAAATATTTCATTGCGTGTGCTCTTAAAGTACGCCCTCCATTGCCATAATTTTTTTCTGAAACAAAACTTATCAAATAATATAATCCGAAATACCCATAAAATTATTTTTTAATTCCTTTTTATATTGAAAATGGGACCCAAGTTATTTTTCAAAATATATTTTTATTGTTTTGATCCTCTCACATTTTTTAAAAAATCTAAAAATATTCCGATAAACAAAAAATGTTTTAAAAAGCAGAATCATCATCTTCTCATCTATTGACACACGTAAATCGTTGTCTAAGCATTTACTAACATTATTGTTAGGGTTCATCCACCGTCATTATTAATTACCACTATCATTACAAAATTATAATAACAATCACTTTTTGATGCATTTAGAAATTGTACATTGCACTAGAACCAAAACTAGTCATCTAAACATGCTTTTGATATGTTTTTCTTAGTTGATTTTTAAGCAACATAGCAGAAATAATTTCATGAACTAACTTTATTCTATAGTGTCAAACATAATCTTAATGAAGTGAATAATGTTATTGAATTACAGTTCATACAAGATCTATATTTTTGATTGATAATATATTGTCGAAATTCGAAAGTGATGCGCAGATCTATTCTGTCTATTGAATTACTATTGAGTATTGACACCTTTTGTGGAAAATTCTACGATCTCAATTCTTGCTTTTAAAGATTTTCACCATATAAGGGAGCGAGAGAGACATGCCTCTCACAATCCCACCTCCAAACAGCATAACCAAAGTGAGTTTTTTTTAATCTGATCACTCTGATGATCAAAAAGTGAGAGAGCCATGTTACCTAGAATTGCTCAACAAAGTCAAGGTTATAGCTATGATATAAGATGGATCTTTCTATTTCTAATCAACTTCATTGTAAGACCTGCATTGTATCATTTCTTCTCAGATTATTACACTGCTGCTACTTCCTCACCCCAAAGCCTTCTAAATACCCTAATTCTTGCTCTTGTGTTGCTCCTTTTTCTCTCTACTTCTTTAAAAACAAACATCATGCTCCAGAGTAATAGGGTTCTTCTCATTCGAGTTGTGCTTAGCTATCGAGATGGATGGTCCTTTCAATTGACATGCTCCTTCGTTCTTACTCTCCTTTCCCCCACCCCTGCTTTCCTCTATCTATATCCTCTCTTCCTCCTCCTACTCGCCCTTCGACATTGTCTTTCTTCATCCTTCAATTTCCTTCCCATGATAAACTCATCTCATTCCGTGTCTTCACTTAACGATGACCAAGAAACTTACTTTTATTTTTATGAGATAAGGTGGATACTTTTACTTGTTATTAACTGTTACCTAAGGCCTTTTTTCAGTTTGTTTTTCTCTGATCACGCATACTTGTATACTAACTACCCACAAAACCTTCTATATTATCTCCTGCTATTTACCCTGATATTGCTCATTTACCTTTCTGTCTCCTTGCAAATGTGCCTTACAGTGGATGAATCTTATGATGGTGTGCTTCTATTCCTTGTACAAACCGAATATTATCAACATGGATGTTCACTTCTTCTGGCAGGTGCACTCATTTTCTCTCTACTATGTCCAACCCATGTATTCCTTTATCTCCACCCCTGCCTTATCCTCTTATCTCTTTGGCCTGCATTTTTTCGCAACTTCCTTTACAATAGTGTTATAAGCATTCGGCACAGTTTAGATACCCTTTTAGTTTTCATTGCGCCCAACACTTCCCTGCGACACGAGGATGATCCTACTGATCTCTCTTCAACTGTCTAGTATTGTCCAACAATACTGTTGTGATGGTGTTTGCAACCTCCGTTACAATTGTATTGTCAGCATTCGGCACAGTTTAAATGCCTTTTTAGTCTTCATTGCGCCCAACACTTCCCTGCTACATGAGGATGATCCTACTGATCTCTCTTCCGCTGCCTAGTATTGTCCAACAACACTTGATTTACCATCAATGAAGTGCTGCGATGATTCACTGCTCCGTACATTTTGGTTTTATGTTGTGAAGACTGAAGACTGTTGTATGTGACTGAAAAATAAAATTCATTGTACGTGGTCGTGTTTGTGCTCACTGTTTTTCTTTGTAGTATATTATTATGCTCCTTTTCTAGAAAAGTAGATATTTAATACTTTTACTAACTTTCCTAGTAGCATATATAAGTACACAAAGTAAATCAATATGATTAGGCCTGAGGGTTGATCTTTGACTTTGAAGGCCATGTAAGACATTCTTGCCCAAGTAAACATATTGTTTACTACATGAAACTCATGACTTAGGTCACCCTTGTTATGGGGGTAATGTATTATAGGGGTTATAAAAGTCAAACTTGAAAAGACTAAGGTGTTTAGAGGTAAAAATAAAAAGGATGAAGTGGTGGTGGTGCCGTGGTGGGAGGAAAAGGGGAACTATTACTCTCATTTGGGGGGAGATACTTACCCTCCTCCACACTAGGGTAATAGTTACCCTCGTATTGGAGTAATAATTACCCCACTTTTCCCTTTTTTAGTAAAAAAAAATGTAATTATCTCTCTATCACCATCTTAACTCGCATTTTTCTTCTTATTTTTCTCAAGTTTGACTTTTATCGTCCCCTTGATATATTACCCTATACTAAGCATCGCCTTAAATTTCAAGAATTACATCAAATGAGATAGCTGACCTGGATTTGAAAATAAATTTTAAAAATTAAGTAAAAAACGTGTAGTCAATCAACAAATGCATGACACATATAATGTCATTATGTGATAACATAATGAGAGTATACCAAATAAGGTTTGGCTTGTTTGATAAACTATTACTTAGATCCTAGATCTTTCATAGTCCGAATCACACTAATAGGGAGTTTGGTATATAGATAATTTTGATGTAGGAAAATGATTTAAAATTTTAAATAAGTGTTTCCGTTTCTCATTGTTAGGTATGAGTTATGGGCAACAAAAACCGTTTCCAAAGGGTAATGTTTCCTTGTCAAACTAAAGGAAACATTCTCAATTGTTTTTATTCCATTAGGATACCAAACAACTATTAAAGCTAGCACTTTTTGGTATAATCTTTTCATCTCCTTATCAAGTTCCTTTCCATTCCATTTACAATATGGCAAACATCAACGCTCCCTAAATGAGTGTGTTTGAGGGTGAGGATATGTAAGGGTATGTTATGGTTAGTTATTGACTTATTGCACAAGGTTAATTATACCACTTACAGGATTCTTAGTTGACTAACATTTAATTACATAATTAATTTATATAGCATGATTGAATAGTTATTAGATGCTCTATCCTCTTTAAGATATGCAAACTCAGTAATCTGAAAACCTCTTCAGGATTCAGCTTTTTTGAGTGTCTAGTATGTGGCCTTTCCTTGGATTGCTGAACAGTCCTTCGTCAGTTCATATGTATAAGGATAGAAAATCAAATGGTGTTCTCAGTCTCGGGAATATTGCATTATTTAGTTTGTTAGGATTAGCCAAGAGAATAATCTAGCTAGTTAGAAGATATAACAGATATTAGCATTATAAACAGAGGAGTTGAGAAAGAGCTGAGCTCACTACTACATTGACAATGGTCCTTTTAGTTTTTAATAAAAGATGAGCTAAGTACTACTATGACTTGGCTCCTTTTAGATTCTGTCAACACATATGTTGAAGTTATGGAGGCCTGAACCTGAACTTAGTAAATTTCCCCTTTCAACTGCCTTCCTGAATGCCTATTATGATCAAAGTCTCGATACAAACATCGACTCTCTCTTATAAATAACACAGTTTATACTAGTAGTTTAATAATTGAATGAGAGCTTTCATTCTATTTCCATAACACAACAAATATCAAAATATCATACAAAGACTAGAGCAATTTGGCTTCAAAAGTATATGCTCTGCAATAGGATGAGTTGATTGATGCAGGGTTGATGGGTGCATGATCATTTCCAGCTTCGCCTTGCATAGGGTGCATGGGCATAGTACTATCATCACCTTGCAGAGGATTGGTGGGTGCAATGTAGGCCTTGAATTAGGAAACATAATGCAATTAGCTAGGGTGCAAAATGACCTTTGGAGTTATGTGAATTTGGAAACAGAATGCAATTAGGGTGCAAAGTGAATTTGGAGTGGTWGAACTGACCTTTGTACTATYTAATTCTACTTGTACAACTGAACCTGATAAGCTCATGCACCTTTTTTTCTTTCTTTTCAGAAWCTGGAAAAGGCAATTGCAGTACAGGATTGTTTAGTACAACAGCCCCATGGAAACTACTGCTTCAACTTGGATATTCTCATGGTGAACATAAAAGGAAAATTAAATATTCTGAACACACTCGAAATTTCGAAAACAAGTAGCAATAAGAATTATAATCAGAGTGCTGGAGAATAGGAACCTCAATCAGACAATTACTATGAAAGGGTATAAGAGACTGATTWCTAGAAATTGCCAAMAWTTTATACTGCGAGAACAGTATACTGCCAGATTATTTAACAACATAAACAGCAATTGCTTGGCTTTCCGATGCGGTATGCTGAAATGCTGATCAAATCAAAACTTGTAGGAATGATTTACATTTGGRTGCCCCTTTGCTTTTTTCTTTGTCTAGTTTGAATGATAACACGCTTCCTCAATGTTTGACTGCAGCGCAGCTTCCTCCTCTTCAGCTAATGATTTGCATTTGCAGGACCTGGGTACAATCCATGATGATGCCAATGTTGAGTCTGGAATCATTACTTGGGTAATTCTCAACTCTTTTGATTCTGTCTAAAGTACTTATATATAGCCATATACTACTTGATTGAAGCCGAGTAATATAGCATGGTTATCAATCTTTTCGACTAAACTCTTATTTGTCCAACATTTTCTCTCAGGCCAAGTCTGGAAATTCAGCACGTGATTTCATTGGTGAGAGACTTTAAAATCGTCATCTGAATGTTGAGTGACTACAAAGATTTGATATGTATCTCATKAGTGAAGAAATTTCTGTYAGTTATTACAATCAATCTATGCATCATATTGCATTCTTTGGACCAGGCAAGAGCTTTCATGGTTGTTTTGTTATTTATTTGTGTCTTGTTTGTTGTCTCTCAYCAAAGGATGTAAAATTGSTACTTTTTTTARYGTTTAAATTTATTTCTTCAAATKAAAAAATGAGACAGTTATTTTTATGAAAAGAATAACTTTCATTTTTAAGTTGATTTTCACCAACTAGGATAAATTATGTAGTGGTAATTTGTAGCATTAACTTATTACCTACTGCTTGAGAGTGTCAATATAATCAATTTCTAGCTTTCAAAAAACATGGTAACCATTTTCTCAATCACAAATCTAATATTGACCATTTGTAAAAACTACTAGCACTTGAGTGAGTTAATATTGATCAAGGATATTTTAAACAACGTAGAGGGAGACTGAAAATGACTTGGTGAGGAGTTAGAAAGGATTTGAAGCAGTTGGATTTGCAAGAGAGTGAGGGTCTCGATCGTAGGGAGTGGAGGAGGAAAATCTATGTGGATAACTTCCTTGAATAATCACTTTTGGTTCATGTTAGCCGTCCCTACGTATGGGATTAAGACTCTGATTGATTGATTGATTGATTGATTGATTGACTAGCACTTGATTTAGCTCATCTAATACCAAAATTTATACTCCTAAAACAAAATCTTGACCAACCAAATCGTAATTGGAAGATTTAGGGGGCTTGGCTCTTCCTCGCAATGTTGTTGAGGATGAGTAGTTAATTGTTTGCTTTGTTWTGTAGTAGTTTAGTTTTTGTTTGTTTTCTTTTTTCCTGATATTTTCGTTCTTGTTTGAGGCTTACCCCTCGATTTCACCAAAAAAAAACAAACATTTAAGGTAATTTTGTTCCTATTGACCAAAAACGAGATGCTCTCACATATGTGTTTATTTTATGTTGTAATTTTATGAATTGAGCATAAGAATATGCAACGTATGTGGGTAGTTTTGAGGTAATCCTGAGAGTATCATAGAAGGATAAGGTTACGCAACTACGCCCTAGACATCATCAAGGAAAATAGTACACATCATTCATGCGCTATTGTGCAATTAATGTTCTTTTCCTTTCTTGCTCCTTTTCCTAATCATTTGTTATATGATTGGTGATGATTCCAATTTACGGGTGTCGTTTACTTTGAGTTTCAGCAATGTTTACAACATGACAGAATCACAACATTGTTCGCATGATGGTGATGATATGCCGACAGAGTGACAGATGAGGAGCGAGGTTCTTTGTCCCTAACTATCTAATTCTGAATCCAACTGCACTTGAAGTTTTTCTTTTCCTGTCATTTGATTATGTTTTTCTTTAGGCTGTTTTACCAAAGCTGTGAGCATGTATATGTTTCATGTTAATCGCAATTGTAGTCATACATTTTTTCTGATTGCTGCAGGTTCACAAATGTACCATTGCCTTGTACAGATGAGCTGATTAGCAAAATTATCCTAGACTGTGTCTCATACTTCGAAGTGGAGAAGAAACTTTCGGCTATAACAGCTGATAAATACACTTCAAATGATGAGTTTGTTGACATACTAATGAATAAGCTTTCTGTAAACATTTTCCTTTTCAAAGAAAAACGATTCCAGCTACCATGTTTTGCTCATACTATGAATCGGATGGTGCAGGAAGGATTCAAAGTGGTTTGGTATGTAAGTAGGAAAATTCAAGATAGCATCGTATTTTGGACATTGTTACTTCCTTCATTCTGAGCCCTCCTCTTCGCTCTTATTCGTTCATTCATGGTTTTTCTTTCCTCTTTCTTCCTTCTCCCCCTTTTCTCATTCTTTCTTCGACATTGTTACTCATGGCCAGCTTCCTTCTTTCTTCGACTTTCTTTCTCTCTATCTCCTTTGTTAATGGTTTTGGTTGTTTATACGGAATCCTGGAGCTATTGGTCACCTATGAGGCCTGCATGCGACCTATGGGAAATAGAAATGAAAATCATGGTTGTATTTTAGTTGATTTAAGCCCTTATTTTCTGCTACTTTGTCATGTTTAATGTATTATTACTTAGCTTGACAGAATTATTTGATTCATGGTATAATATACTCTTAGCATATTAAATGAATGAGAATGACAATTTTGGGCTGTGTTACCTTTTCATTGAATAGGTAGGTGCTAACATAGATTTCTGTTTAGTAATGCAACCAATGTACGGAGTAGATGCTTAGCCATGTTATTGTTGTATAAAATTGAAGTTGAAACCCATTCTAGGTGAAACTTGAAGTGATGGGAAAGAAAGAAAAGAATGCTACTTTTATATCTGGAAATGAGGCTGAAAAGTTTCTGAAGGAGATTCAGAAAGTGTAGAAGAGGAGGATTGTCAGAAGCACGAATTGCAATGACTGAAGTTCTAGAAGCCATTGCATGGTTAGGATGTTTTCTATACTACTATGATAATCTGTAATCTGTCTTAATTTATGATCTTTACATGACCTTGTCTATTGATTGTGGCAGATAATCTTAGATGTTCCCATTGTTGGTGGAAGGGATGCTCGTCAACATGGCGGGATCAGAGAACATAGAACAAGCTGGGAAGGTTGGRTTTGAAGCCAAAATGCAGGTAAGTTGTGCAAATTGCAATAAATTTTGGTTTTGTACATATCTTGACATGTCCCGGTTCAGACTTCTGTTTTGGTACTTATGCAGACTGCAAAGATTAATCAAGGTAATGCAGCTCTAAAGAGAGTCGTTGAGTCCATTGCTAATGGCGATTTTCACGTACAATTCAGAGACAACAAGTTAACTATGCTTCTGCAGGTATGCAAGATTTTCATTTCAATTTTTGCAATGTGTTTTCTATGCTGTAATATGTTGATTCTTCTACGTATGGCTGATTAATAACATTGGTGCTTTGGTTTATGCTATGTTGCTGTAGGATTCTTTTGAGGATGACAAGTCCAAGATACTTATGATCCTATGTGCAAGTCTAGACACGAAAGAGATGCACAAAATGATCTCTAGACTCGAGTATGGGGCTAAAGCAAAATGCATTGTGCGTGGCGCTCATACCCCTGTCAAAGATAGGATCAACAGAGAGGATTCTTCTTCTGCTGTTATTTAAGGACAGCAATGGATCAATTTATTCTGAATCTACGGGTGGAGAACAAGCAGAAAGATAAAGAGTGCAGTGAGGCAAAGAAGTTCCTTCAGAAAAAGGAGGAAGAGGTCTCACAGTTGAGGGAAAAGCTTGAGCGAATGAGAAGGGAATAGGAGTTGGGTAGAAGTGAGGAGGAGATCAATGGGAAGGTCACCGAGATGATGAGGAAGGAACTTGAGAAGCGGTTAGAAGAGTGTCAAAGAATGGCCAACAAGTATGTTGAGTTGGAGAAAAGAAGAATGGAGGAGAAGGTACAAAGACAGCAGTAAGAAGTTGAAATGCTGAGGCGTAGGTTAGAGATGGAGCGAGCTTGAGCTATCCCGTCAAGGGATGGAATTGGAATCGAATTAGATGGAATCGGCCTAAATCAATAATGCCATTTCTATTTCATCGTCTAACCCTGCCATTTAGATCGAAATAATTTTTGAATTAATTAATTAAACACTTTTACACTTGATCATTGNGTGCTAACATAGATTTCTGTTTAGTAATGCAACCAATGTACGGAGTAGATGCTTAGCCATGTTATTGTTGTATAAAATTGAAGTTGAAACCCATTCTAGGTGAAACTTGAAGTGATGGGAAAGAAAGAAAAGAATGCTACTTTTATATCTGGAAATGAGGCTGAAAAGTTTCTGAAGGAGATTCAGAAAGTGTAGAAGAGGAGGATTGTCAGAAGCACGAATTGCAATGACTGAAGTTCTAGAAGCCATTGCATGGTTAGGATGTTTTCTATACTACTATGATAATCTGTAATCTGTCTTAATTTATGATCTTTACATGACCTTGTCTATTGATTGTGGCAGATAATCTTAGATGTTCCCATTGTTGGTGGAAGGGATGCTCGTCAACATGGCGGGATCAGAGAACATAGAACAAGCTGGGAAGGTTGGRTTTGAAGCCAAAATGCAGGTAAGTTGTGCAAATTGCAATAAATTTTGGTTTTGTACATATCTTGACATGTCCCGGTTCAGACTTCTGTTTTGGTACTTATGCAGACTGCAAAGATTAATCAAGGTAATGCAGCTCTAAAGAGAGTCGTTGAGTCCATTGCTAATGGCGATTTTCACGTACAATTCAGAGACAACAAGTTAACTATGCTTCTGCAGGTATGCAAGATTTTCATTTCAATTTTTGCAATGTGTTTTCTATGCTGTAATATGTTGATTCTTCTACGTATGGCTGATTAATAACATTGGTGCTTTGGTTTATGCTATGTTGCTGTAGGATTCTTTTGAGGATGACAAGTCCAAGATACTTATGATCCTATGTGCAAGTCTAGACACGAAAGAGATGCACAAAATGATCTCTAGACTCGAGTATGGGGCTAAAGCAAAATGCATTGTGCGTGGCGCTCATACCCCTGTCAAAGATAGGATCAACAGAGAGGATTCTTCTTCTGCTGTTYTTTAAGGACAGCAATGGATCAATTTATTCTGAATCTACGGGTGGAGAACAAGCAGAAAGATAAAGAGTGCAGTGAGGCAAAGAAGTTCCTTCAGAAAAAGGAGGAAGAGGTCTCACAGTTGAGGGAAAAGCTTGAGCGAATGAGAAGGGAATAGGAGTTGGGTAGAAGTGAGGAGGAGATCAATGGGAAGGTCACCGAGATGATGAGGAAGGAACTTGAGAAGCGGTTAGAAGAGTGTCAAAGAATGGCCAACAAGTATGTTGAGTTGGAGAAAAGAAGAATGGAGGAGAAGGTACAAAGACAGCAMTAAGAAGTTGAAATGCTGAGGCGTAGGTTAGAGATGGAGCGAGCTTGAGCTATCCCGTCAAGGGATGGAATTGGAATCGAATTAGATGGAATCGGCCTAAATCAATAATGCCATTTCTATTTCATCGTCTAACCCTGRCATTTAGATCGAAATAATTTTTGAATTAATTAATTAAACACTTTTACACTTGATCATTGTGAATATAAATGCTTATTTGGATAATTGTGTTTTCTTTTTGAATTTTACACTATTAAACAAGATTCAACCACTTCCTTTCATGACATTAATTCYGTCTGAATTATGAGTATTTGTTGAAGAAATGAAATAGTTCTACTTACAGTAATTTATAAGATTTTTGTCATATTGAGATTTATGCAAGAATATTATTTGTGTTGTCTACTTTAAATGACATAATTTCTGTGTTTTWAAAAAAATAGCAAGGACCTCAAAAAATTGGATTACAAAAGATCGATTAGGAAAAATTGAAGAATGATCTTTAGCCCCAACCAAATATTGCATCTTCATCTCGTTCTTAAATAACTAAGTTAAGAAAATTAAGCTCAACTAATTTAACCTTTGCATTAGACCAATTCAAATGCTCATCTAATCAATTTTTTTTTATTGAAATTCATATTGAATTATATGATTCTATTTTATCTTTTCTAATTTTATCATGTTTCTCGTTCTGTTTATCCTTTGAATAGTATTGCTATATATATGATAAGACCATCATATTGAGTAAAAATTAGTGATACTTCTATTATATAAATCTTGAAGAAGTTCTTGTATTATAATTAATTAATTAATTAATTATACTAAGTTTAGACCATGGTTGATTTATGGTACCTTTGTGCTATGGAAATTAATATTAGTGTTTAAACATGTTTTCATGACCACTATTAATCCTTCATTAGCTTTTTCATAAACATATACTAATAACAATAAAATTGCTTTCGGACATCGGGGTCTTCGAGTCCAAAAAAATAGTTTGGTGATTGATACAACATAAATTTGTGTTTTTTTTTACGAGAAACATAAGTTTGTGTTAATTAGCCAGCAAAAGGTTTTACTCCTAGCAATCTTGTGATATGTATCGTGTATATTGTATCGTTTAAAATGCCAGAACAGAAAGGTCGAAATGGGACAATAAATAAAGCATTTTCAACAAAATTTAACACATAGTAAATGCTTAAATACAATAAGTTTACATTTTTTTGCAGTTGACAAAAAGTGCCGATAAAAATAATATAAAATGCTAGATCTTAGTTTCCTCCACACGACCACCCTTCCTAAGCTATCATCGGCTCCTCTCCCGCCACCACCAAGCAACAACAGTTCACAACTCTCAGTCCTCATAGCAAACATTAGCAGCACCGCTCCTCCCTCCACTAGCCGTTGTTAGTTGCTTCTCATCCCGCCACTCACCGTCGCCATTCGCCATTGCCGCTCCTCCTCCCACTAGGGCCACTACTCGCAGGCAGCAAACCGTAGCAGCAAAACATGAGCATCGTAGTACGAACTGCGCGACGTCAGTTATATTTTGATTGAATTTTTAATAGAAAAAAACAGGTCTCATAGGTTCGGTCAAGGTCTAGACCTAAATTTTCAGGTCCGATCCAGGTCCAAAAAACTTTAAGATTTCGATCTTTCGATCCATCCGATTCCGACCCGATCCATTCCGATTCAGTATCGGTACTTAGCCTTAATTGCACCTAGTCGGGGCGAATTATGCTTCTACGACAATAGTTTTCAACCACAACACAACAAACATTCATTTAAAATTCTCTTTTCTATCTTAAATTACAGTCTTATTTCCTACAATTTAGAAGCAAAATTTCTACTATGATTTCAAATTATGGACACCTCTGCCTATTTCAAAACCCTCGCTCCTTAATCTGTCCAAACTCAAACCTTTGGACGGGACGATGAATTATAAACATTGGTCGTCTCGGTGTCTCCTGATCTACTTTGAACAATCGGAGGTTGATTATGTTGTTTTGGAGGACTGTCCCCAAATCAATTGGTTCGCTGAAGATACTTCTAATACTGATCAGTAGATTGCTAAGTACAAAAAAACACAACAAGGTGGTCAGAGGGCTTTTGCTCAGTCATATGTCCCACGCTCTATTCGATCTGTTCATCAGCAATAAGTCTGCGGAATCAATTCGGGAGACTTTAGAGAAGAATTACTTGTTGATGAGAAAGTCATCAATCATGGAGCAAGTTCTTGAGTACGAGAACCTTGTTGTTTACATTCTGGCCGAGGGAATGAAGATGTGCGAGGTGCTGCATGCCAATGTTCTAATTGAAAACCTTCCTGATTCTTGGTCTAGTTATCGCAACCATTTCAAACATAAAAAGGATATGACATTGGAGGAACTGATTGGCCACATGAAAATTGAAGAGGCAAATAGTCTCAAGGATAAGGCTTCTTCTAATGAACTTGTTGTTCATTAAGGCTAACATTGTTAAACATTCGGACAGGAATAATAATAAAGGGAAGAAGCTTGCAGCCAACAATCAGAATCAGAACAAGTAGTTGGGAGTTCAGAAAAAGAAGACCAGAATTTTATCTTACAAAGTTTTTTAAGTAGTCAACGACAATCAATGACTTATTTAAGTAGGAAAATTCAAAGTGACGTCATAAATTTTTATCTTGCAAATGTTTTTTGTTTTTGGTTTCTTRTGGCTTATAGCGCTTTAAAAGATAGTTTTATTTTCGCAAATATGATTATAAAATGTTTGTTTTTACATTTTGTTTGTATGGAAATTTGCGGGAAAAAAAAAGTGAAAATAAATTACTCGTATTACATTAAGGATGGGTGATCAAACAATCGCAGCCATTTATAAATTGCAATTTGCAAAAAAATTCGCATCGTTGTCAAATTATTTGTTATTTTGCCAACAACTTTTTCATGTATTTCTCAACATTTGAGTCTACTTGGGACCACTTTCGGATTATAAGGACACTTATTGTGTGATTATAGGTTGCAACTTGTTTTTTTTTTAACAAAACCGAATTTAATAAAAAAAATTAGAAAGTAATTGCTATTTATAAATAGCAGCCATTAATAGATAGTTCTCCTTACGGGCTTACATTAAGGCATTAAGCAGTGACGTAGCTATGGATTAAGCCTATGGAGTGTCACCGCTGTGACGTCACGTAGAATTCGTCAAAGTGACGTAGGCGTAGTCCTTTTGTGATGATGGAACTCTTAATTATTACGTATGGACGGTATGGTTTGCCTAATTTATTAGGCTCTTAATCTATGTTTCTGCCCCCTTCACTTAAAAAAAAAAAAAAAAAAAAAAACTCTTAATTATTACCGAATTGATGGATAGATTTCTAGAATGTTAATTGCTCATCATACCAAAATATTCCACCGCACAACAGGTTCATACCGCGCATCATCATTAGTTCATTACTTKGTACGGAGTACTTCGTATTATTATCTCTACTATATAAGTCAAGGGGGAACAATGGTGTCTCCCTAYGAAATGTCCGACTTACCATTTAATAAATATAAATTGACATATTWAAAACTCTCRTAATTTATTCYCTTTCCACTTTAAAATTTTCAAACAAAMGAAGATTTTAGATTAACAATTTTTTCTRCTTAGTTTTAAGCACGCATAGCATGCACTTAAAAACTAGTTATTATAAAACTAACATAATTCCATTTCTTCCCGATCTATTTTGGCTTGCTTTAATTTAACACTTTAAACCTTAATGCTCCAACATTCATGTTGAATATCCTATCACGACCCAACTCGAAACTTGCATAATACTCTATATTTAAAATGTTAATATATACCCGAGACTAAAATTGATTGGTAAAGGTTAAAGCAAATTAAGCTACTGACACATAGAAGTAGTGCGCGCTATTTGCATTGAATTGGTAGAATATTATTGAAACGCGTTGAATTAGATCCTCTTATGTGCTTCCTAATGTAGAGCATTGTATTTGTTGTGTAGGCTTATATTCTAATCTACAGTACGTACGTACACCAATTAACACGACGTATTCCTTATATAGTAATGTTCATAATTGTAACAAAGTATATATCATTATGTATTTATATCCTAATGTGTCCGTTTTCGATAAAGACAAATAAATTAAAGTCCTAGAGAAGAGAAGTAGAGAATAAAGTAGCTAGCTAGCGGGGTAATAAATTAAAAAACGGTCTTTGTGTTTATTTGAGGGGGGGAACGGTAGGGCACCCGTGTTAAACTTTTATTGAGCAACCATACTTTTGTGTATCCATCAACATTGACCAGAGAAAATTGTTGGAAATTATATTTATTTACTCCACTAAGCTAGCCCCTCTCCATCCCCCTTAATTATATTTTTGCTACTCTCGCTAAGTTAATTGTTACCAAATTTAATGACATACATGAATATTATTGACATATGTTTATCATTGTTTATTGTATGAAAGTTTGTTATTATTGTTGTTGTAATACTCCTTGTTATAAAGGAGTACGGAGCATATGACATTATTCTATGGTTTACTAGAATAAATTAAAGGGAGTATTGCAATGAAATCCATAGATTTGTGGGTATTGTATTGTAATTATTGCAATAATTCAATCATCATAATTAAAATTACAATATCTTGGTTTAGAGGTTTGTGAATTATTTGTCAATATCAATGATCAATTTAATTATTGATTTTTTTATGGTTAAATAGGTTTTAAATATTTGTCAATATTGTTCATGCATTTGGATTATCTTCCATTGTCAAATAGAATTCAGATAAAAGTTGAATCTCTAATAAAGATGATAATTTTTTCTTAATGGATGGATTTTCCTCCATGGAGGAGGTGTTATATATATCTTGAATATTCAAGACGTAACTTGCATTATTGCCTCTTTAGTGACATTGATTATTATTTTTTGTTTTTTAATTGGTTGGTCTGGTAAAGAAACCAAATGATTAAAGAATCTCATATTTGATATACTAATTAATGTTTTCTAAGTCACTATGTTAATTGTGCAACATTTGCATGACAATAGTCAAGAATTTTAAAAGTTAACGCTGTAATATTGACTATGAAAGAACATATATATAGATATGGTTAAAAAAAAAGTGGATGACAATCGGTTTAAATTAGGGCTAATTGTAAWAAAAAACTAAGAMGATCTCAACTTACTTGACGCTTGATAAGARGTTAGGTGTCAAGTTCAATGAGATTAATCTTCTTATTTGATAATTAGGACGGAACTTGTTTATTCATCCAAGGTTAAGTTCCAATAAATTGTGATGTTATAAGGTGATATCTCTTGGTTGTGCTTAGTTACATAATCATGTTTGTCAAGTGATAAATCTATATAAGTACGAAGTTTAGCCGCTTCAAGAAGCTAGTGGASATAACTTTAATGTACTTACGAATAGATACGGACACATGGCTATAATAAAGTGTCAAGTATATCATGTAATTTAGTAGTTGATCTTGTGTATGATATATCTGTTTAATTTCCTTCATGTATATGTATTGTATGGTTCAAACGTTTGATGACATTATTTCGATACGGAGACTTAGAATTCGRATTGTACTACGTGGAAGTTTAAGTCTAGAACACTTTCATTTATGCATAAGATTGTAGCTTGTGATGATGATGGTTTATTTGATGTATGTTCATCTTATTTGACTTGATACAATAAATACAGTAATATGCCAAAAGTATATTGCATTATATTGCAATATGGAAGAAATAAGAAATATAACCAGGAAAAACTGCAATAATATAAAATAGGCCAAACTGTAGCCATATTGCAGTAGGAAATGCATATGCAGTTTATGCTCATGTGATTTCAACAATCTATGGTCGTGTGATTTAATTTGTGGATTGTTGCTAGCAGTTTTTTAATGTTGTTGAAACTTGAAAGAAAGAGAAGATCTTCTAAGAATGAGACACCATGTACTCCGTAATTATTATATGAAAAGGTTATACACATTGTTTTATAGTTGTATGTGCAAAAAAGGTGCAGTAATTAAAGTAAAACATTGAAATCCTATCGAAGACATTATAGTACATGAACTAATTAAAAAGATCATGATCGATTTACACGTAAAAGTTGAATTGCATGCACTACTTCAATTTTTTGCTTATTGTGTTGATTGAGACCTACTCGTACATGAACTAATTTAAATAAAAGATCAAAGGCTCCAAAATAATTAAAATGACGAGAGTACAATGAGAGATCGATGAGATACGAATCATACCGGAGGATATATCGTTACCAATGTTGACGTGGTTGAAGCTAAGCAACAATCACTTCGATGGAACGATTAAAGAAGCTTTGCAGATAAGTACTTTGTTAAATTACTTGGATATATCGAGCAACACGGTCACATGCAAGCTTATTATTTTGGTAAAAATATAAATAGATATATGTATTCTGTTTTGAAATTTATGACTTATTTTTAATTAGTTGTATGTAGTGATTGGAAAAATAAGAGCATGCAAATATATAATAATTAAATGAAAACTAAGCTAAGCTAGGGTAAGAGTTAGTACTAATTATAAAATTAGTACACAAGGTGTCAAGGTGTAGTAGTGATTGCATATGATTATCCAACTTTGTCTGCTACTTTAGCGCCTTTTTAAAGATGAGAAGGAAAACATCCCGCAAGTGCGCCAATGAAGTTGGGTTGGAATTTCATCATTTCATTCATGGGGTGGGGTTATATTTCTACATTGTAATTTATGCTTGAAAATCTAGTAGACTTGAACATCAAGTCTAACCCTAGTACTATATATTCTATAGTAGCAGGATCATTTCTTTGCACTTTTTTTTTAAAAAAAAAACAAAAACAAAATGAGTGCTCCTATCATGAACCTAAAATGGGTGCTTCTAATCCCAATCAACTTGATAGTGAGATCCCTCCTCCTACAGAATCTATCCTCAGCCGTAACTCTCACTGCCTATTCCCTAGCATTGTTGCAACTCTTTATTGTAGGCCTTTTCGTCGTGTCGAAAATCGACGCCTCACTCCGGGATTGGTGCGGAAAGACTTCTCTACAAGTAGTCGCATTGGTGCCCCGGAACTGCCGAACCTTCCGCTCTTGGTCATTCGTCCTCTTCGTCGTAGCCCTAGGCTTGTCTCTCTTGTGCCCTACCCAACTCTTCATATACTGTTACCCTTATCTCGTCARGCTTTCCATTTTCCCTTACTTTTCCCACCACCACCGGTACCGGGGTTCCGATGATGAGGAGCGGGACACCGCCCCGAACACTCCTCCTTGGACCCTCGATCACACTACCCACCACCACGACCTCCGATGGGGCCTTCTAANCTAGCAGTTTTTTAATGTTGTTGAAACTTGAAAGAAAGAGAAGATCTTCTAAGAATGAGACACCATGTACTCCGTAATTATTATATGAAAAGGTTATACACATTGTTTTATAGTTGTATGTGCAAAAAAGGTGCAGTAATTAAAGTAAAACATTGAAATCCTATCGAAGACATTATAGTACATGAACTAATTAAAAAGATCATGATCGATTTACACGTAAAAGTTGAATTGCATGCACTACTTCAATTTTTTGCTTATTGTGTTGATTGAGACCTACTCGTACATGAACTAATTTAAATAAAAGATCAAAGGCTCCAAAATAATTAAAATGACGAGAGTACAATGAGAGATCGATGAGATACGAATCATACCGGAGGATATATCGTTACCAATGTTGACGTGGTTGAAGCTAAGCAACAATCACTTCGATGGAACGATTAAAGAAGCTTTGCAGATAAGTACTTTGTTAAATTACTTGGATATATCGAGCAACACGGTCACATGCAAGCTTATTATTTTGGTAAAAATATAAATAGATATATGTATTCTGTTTTGAAATTTATGACTTATTTTTAATTAGTTGTATGTAGTGATTGGAAAAATAAGAGCATGCAAATATATAATAATTAAATGAAAACTAAGCTAAGCTAGGGTAAGAGTTAGTACTAATTATAAAATTAGTACACAAGGTGTCAAGGTGTAGTAGTGATTGCATATGATTATCCAACTTTGTCTGCTACTTTAGCGCCTTTTTAAAGATGAGAAGGAAAACATCCCGCAAGTGCGCCAATGAAGTTGGGTTGGAATTTCATCATTTCATTCATGGGGTGGGGTTATATTTCTACATTGTAATTTATGCTTGAAAATCTAGTAGACTTGAACATCAAGTCTAACCCTAGTACTATATATTCTATAGTAGCAGGATCATTTCTTTGCACTTTTTTTTTAAAAAAAAAACAAAAACAAAATGAGTGCTCCTATCATGAACCTAAAATGGGTGCTTCTAATCCCAATCAACTTGATAGTGAGATCCCTCCTCCTACAGAATCTATCCTCAGCCGTAACTCTCACTGCCTATTCCCTAGCATTGTTGCAACTCTTTATTGTAGGCCTTTTCGTCGTGTCGAAAATCGACGCCTCACTCCGGGATTGGTGCGGAAAGACTTCTCTACAAGTAGTCGCATTGGTGCCCCGGAACTGCCGAACCTTCCGCTCTTGGTCATTCGTCCTCTTCGTCGTAGCCCTAGGCTTGTCTCTCTTGTGCCCTACCCAACTCTTCATATACTGTTACCCTTATCTCGTCARGCTTTCCATTTTCCCTTACTTTTCCCACCACCACCGGTACCGGGGTTCCGATGATGAGGAGCGGGACACCGCCCCGAACACTCCTCCTTGGACCCTCGATCACACTACCCACCACCACGACCTCCGATGGGGCCTTCTAARTCTCGCCATTTTGTACTGTAAGCCCTACGTCTTCACCTTCCTCCTCTTCTTGGACAACGACGGTGCAACAACAGCCAGCAGCGTTGTCGTCCCYCTTTTCATCGCCATAGGGCTTGTTTTGGTGATAAGTTGCTTCTTCTCCGTCAAGCTGTACCTCACCGATTATGACCCCTTCCACGGCCTGGTCGCGCACGTAATCATTTCCTACCAACGCGGCTACTCCCTTCTTATTGCTTCCATCTTCGTCCTCTCGTTCTTATTTCCCCTCCCGCCGATTTTCATCTTCTGCTTCGTTCCTCAGATTGTTTCCTTTTGGCCTGACATTATACAGAACTGTCTGCGGCGAAACATCTGCCGCGCCTACGCCTCCGTCACCACCTTTTTAACCTTCCATGGACCTAACTATCCTGCGCGCCTGCCCGCCCCATCGGCATTGCGTCTCCATCCCCAACCGATCCACGAACCAAACCCCTCATCGTCACTCGATAATGTCGTCGTCATTGTAACTACTACCTGATCGATCGATCGATCGTGTATGTGTTGCTCAAAGTAATCTTCCGCCTGCGTGCAAACCAAAGGACGTCATCGTCTTGTAATGCTGCTGTTATGTCCTCACTCATGGTGTACTGCAACTTCTTTTTTTTTTTTACTGTCGGGTAAATTTTTCATGTCTCTTATATGCACAGTATAGAAGTAATACTAGTTATATACCTTCCAAATGAGAATTTTTTACCACAATATTGCTCTCAATACTCAAAATTACAACCATGCTTCAGATTGAAAAGTACGTCTTCGGAGCAATATTGTGGTAAAAAATTCTCCAAATAAAGGTATAATAACAGTAATGTCCTATTAATTAAATAATTGAGATATATGATTTCCTATTATGGTGTAGAGTATTTTCTTATGAGAAGTCTTATGAAAATTTGGTATTTATATTTTGATTGTTGAATAAATTCTTATTTCAATATTTGAAGATCAACCATAATTGTCCAAAAGTTTGACATGTTTAGACTTCGAAGCCCAAGCATAGAATTATAAAAGTAGATGATATGATTTGGCTACATTTTTAAAAGAAAGCACTTGGTCTGAGATAAGATATAAATAATCCAATTAGTTAGTGTTGTTTAATAACGTTAAAATGTATGTTAATATAGGAGAGTTTGTTTTATGGCATGAATATATATAAAGTCTTCGAATCTTTGGAGAAAATAGAAGAGGAGACCTGTGGGGCATGCCCCATCATCGGAGATGGAAGGATTTGGAGTAAACGATTCTTTGAATAGGTTTCCTAAATTACAAAGAAAAAAGAAAAGAGAGAACAAGTGTAACGTACATCATTCTGAACTGACTGGGATACAATAACGTACTGTACCCAATAATTCAACATAAAATATGTATAAAAAGACGTGAACTCTCGTAGTAGTAGTAACAAAATAAAATAAATAAAATTGGTTGATGCACTATTTGTAGTGCTACTTACATTATTACTCCTAATAGATTGCCAACATCTGTTCAAATGGGTATACAGTCCTTCCAAAATCCTTCCGAAGATATTATGCTTGGGTTTGGGTGTTGATGTAATGTTGTCAATAATTTTACTTGCAATAATCGTTTCCTTACCCGCCTTGGAGCTAGCGGGCAGTGCGTGTCAATTCCTAGATAATATCAACGCAAGATAATGAAAAACATTTATGTGGTTTCTAAATTAGGTCGAACAAACAGTGTGAGTGGCTGGCACTAATATATGCTATAATCCATCATCATATATCATCATCATCAATTCATAGTCATAATAAAAGGGGAGACAAAAACAACTTTTCTATTATTCCACACTTTGTTCTCTAGTGTTAATTTCTTTGTAACTTCACTCTTCCATAAAATTCATTTATTTATTTTATTTATAGTGCTTAATAATTATTTTATTATCATTTAAAAAATGATTAAGTGGGATTGCTTTAGAATAGAAAAATATATAATAAAAGTTTAAGTTAGTTTCACCCTTCGTTATCGATCAAAAATCCAAAAATAGAAAATGACAAAGGAAAATGTCATGTGGAGATTAGTGAAGACTTATCTGATTCAAATGAAGTCTGATCTATAGACAAAGTGATACTAGAATGTAATATCATTTATTATGATGATATAGTGACAAGCCTGACTTTAATAAATGCCACTTAATTAAGAACAACAACAAAAAGAGAGTGCTGTTAGCTAGTTAGTTTTAGTTCGTTCGTTCTCTAATCTCTATAAAAAAGTTTTGTCTTATTGTACGATAAGTGGGAGTGTCATCTCTAAAAGTGTGAAAGACGAGAGAATGTTGTACTACCATCCATTCCAGTGTGGTGGAAATGTTGAATCTTCTTCAACAGCAAAGGACTTAAGCACTACGAAAGAGTTTAGGAGTATTCGCATACTTTTTCTTATTTTTTCGCTGATTGGAAATATCATGAAGTATATGACTATATGAGTTTATTTTTCGACATTAAATCAAAATTTTCTCTTTTGACTGGTCATCACTCATCAAATCCCCTTTCACTCACTCTTTTATTTGACATCATAGAAGTTTATATGCACCGATTTATATTCGAAGTATATACCGTTCGTTATATTTTTTCTTCAAGAAATGGGTTTTATATTTCCTACGTCAAATACAACAATAAGAGTGGGTCGAGAAGGGTGGTGTGGATGTGAGAGCTGATAACTGCATTCTGCTGCGTTTCTATTGTAGCATTGCTTTCTACGGAGCCTGAATCCGGTGAAATATCTTTGGAATTTGGCAAGGGTTCTTCTGAAAGGACATGAAAAGTAACGATGGTATTGGATGGATGCAGTCTTTACAAAATGGGCATTGATATTCGAAGTCCAAAACGACTTAAAAATGCAGTCCACATTTCACATGGTAATTTTGAAAATCGCCGTGTAAAAATAGGCACGAGACAATTTTTTCTTATCTTTTATTTTTTATGAAAATAAGTAAACAAAGTTTGAAAAACGCAGGCCTAATTCATCTTACAAATTTTAGACTGGCCGAAGGAGGTAAAATTTTCAGTCCCAAGAACAATTCATTTTATTATCCAAAAAAAAACATAGTAGCGAGTAGTCTGTTACATGAACTTTAGAAGTAAATTTAATGCTACAAAGAGTGAGTGTATGACGGAAGGAATTGATGACTTGAAGTTGAAGTAGAAATTGTTTTGGATTTTTGGTTATATGGTGGGTATATTATGTTCAAACTTATTTTACTTATTTTCAGAAAAAATAAATTCAGATAAGATAAAATAAGTTCAATTGAGATAAAATAAAATAAGTTCAGTTCAGAAAAAATAAGTTGAAAATAACAAACTTATTATTTTCCCTCTCACAAAARAACTTCAGAAAAAAATAAGATAAATTCACTTCAGAAAAAATAAGTTCGGATAAATTTATATCAGAAKAAATAAATTCGGATAAGATCAGATCAGAAAAAATAAATTCAGATAAGTTGAGATCAAAAAAATAAGATAAGATAAGTTCATATAAGTAAAAATAAGGTACTCCATAACAGACCCGTTAAGTCATCTTTGGACGTGGGTGGGAGTGTGGGACAACAAAGCTTCAATTATGAGTAGTGCGRTTTTACGATTTTTACCAAACGAAAGACTCTAAATGTTTTTATTTACTTACATTATTGTAAATGTAAAGGAATTTTAAAAGAATACTGATAAAAGCGGAGTTATGTACAAGTTTGATAATATTTACGGTAATTGAAAATTGCAAGTGAATAAATATTTGAATGGATGGAATAAAATGCAAGAAGGGTAATAAAGGTGATTTAAGGTTTTTTTAAATCAAAAAACACCTTTCAAAACCATTTTTTCACACTTATTTCACAATTCACACCCTCATCACTTTTCTCTCTCTTTGACACTCTCACTCTCAATCTTTTACATGGCAAACCACCATCACCACTACTNTTATTTGTTTTTTATGAAAATAAGTAAAAATAAGTTGAATAAAACATAGCCTAATTCATCTTACAAATTTTAGACTAGGTTGATCGAAGGAGGTAAAATTTTCAGTCCCACAGAACAATTCATTTTATTATCCAAAAAAACATGCCGAGTCTGTTACTAGAACTTTAGAAGTAAATTTAATGCTACAAAGAGTGAGTGTATGACGGAAGGAATTGATGACTTGAAGTTGAAGTAGAAATTGTTTTGGATTTTTGGTTATATGTTGGGTATATTATGTTCAAACTTATTTTACTTATTGTCAGAAAAAGTAAGTTCAGGTAAGATAAAATAAGTTCAGTTCAGAAAAAAATAAATTGAAAAGAACAAACTTATTATTTTCCCCCTTACAAAACAACTTCAGAAAAAAAAAATAAGATAAGTTCAGTTCAGAAAAAATAAATTCGGATAAGTTCATATCAGAAAAAATAAATTTGGATAAGTTCATAACAGAAAAAATAAATTCAGATAAGTTCAGATCAAAAAATAAGATAAGATAAGTTCAGATAAGTAAAAATAAGGTATAACAGACCTGTTAAGTCATCTTTGGACGTGGGTGGGAGTGTGGGACAACAAAGCTTCAATTATGAGTAGTGCGCTTTTACGATTTTTACGAAACAAAAGACTCTAAATGTTTTTATTTACTTACATTATTGTAAATGTAAAGGATTTTTAGAAGAATATTGATAAAAGCGGAGTTATGTACAAGTTTGATAATATTTACGGTAATTGAAAATTGCAAGTGAGTAAATATTTGAATGGATGGAATTAAATGCAAGAAAGGTAATAAAGGTGATTTAAGGTTTTTTTAGAGTTTTTTTTAATCAAAAAACACCTTTCAAAACCATTTTTTTCACACTTATTTCCCACCCTCATCACTCTTCTCTCTCTTTGACACTCTCACTCTTAATTTCTTACATGGCAAACCACCATCACCACTACTACTACCGCCACGCGGCTCCTCTAGTCTCACCACTTGCCAGCTGATAAGTACTTTTCCTGCTGCCCAACACCCAAGGCTTTGGCGCAACGCCAAACGACTTCATTATTCACAATAGACAGGACAAACGGCAGGGCGCATCAACATTAAGCAGCAATGGCGTGGAATCCATGCTAAACATTGCGTCAGTCGATGTGCTTTACAGCCCGTCTCAATGTATGCTCGTTAGGAATTTCCTAATCAAGGACCGGAAGTGGGCAAAACCCAACCTAACTTAATCAAATTGGGTTGCAAACCTGATTCCAAGCATTACGAAACAGTATAAGCAGCAAAAGAATGTGTATATGGGGGAGCATGGATAATAGAGTCCTAATGGCTTCTCGCTCTCCTGTATTTGTAGCAGGCTTAATCTTAATGGCAGAAGTGAAGATGCTTGAAAGGCTATGTCATTGGGGCCTTTTGCTTCTAAAAAGTTGCGAAGTTGGTTGTTTGCGATTTTGTTGTTGTTATGGTGGGTATGATGTTTTGCATCACAATGGAACGGGTAGGCTGTGGCAGGGGTGCGGTTTGGGGCGAGGGGTGGAGCCGGATTCAGTGGGATGTGGTGGGTTTTAGGGGAAGTTTGGGCGGTGTTTTGGTTTTCGGTTTAGGAGTTTTTTAAACCGAACCAAACCGCAAGACCGTTAAAAATAGTTGCAAATTATTTATTATTCGCTAATTTCTAAAATTTCAAAACATAGAGGGGAAGATTATAAAAGTAAATTATACATGAAATTCCGTATATTTTATACTCAACAGTTTTAGTGTTGTCATTGACTATAGAGAGACTAGGAATGACATCGTATCGTCCAGAAGATGATAGATCTTGCGGAGGATCAACATTGTTATATTTCTTATCAGTGAATATTTAAAATCGTTAAAATTTAACTTTTGTGTTTGTATAGGATTTGTTTAGTAGTCGTAATTCTAATGTATTAAACAAGACTTGTAATATTAATAATAATAGAATTTTTGCGGTTTGTTTTAAAGCGGATGAAACCGGAAACCGACCTCGCATAATGTATTTGCGGTTTGGTGCGTTCTGAAATCTGCGGTTTGATTGCGGTTAGGGCTCCAGATCGATCCGCACAAACCGCACGGGTCCACTAAGTGGTACGATAGAACATAATTACAACCAAAGTTGGAGTTAAGTAGTACGAGCTCTGCGTGAGCTGGTGAAGATTGAATGGTTTAGAAGTACTTGGGTGTTGAACCACATTTTGTCCTTCTTTTTTTTTACTATGCCGGATTGGACTAATTTATAGTTCTTAAGTCTACAAGCTAATTGATAGGCATGTGTGATAGTTGCTAGTGAAGGATTTGAGCGACAATTGAGCGATGGACAGTTTGTACTTGTATTGGTGAATGCTCTTTATATTGAAAGGTGTGAAATGAGAGTGATAGTGGAAGCGAGTGCAAATAATGATTGATTAGCAGGGGCGTGAAATCTAGTCATCGGTCTTCAAAGGTCAAGCTTACATTTTTTATTTTTGTTTTGGGTCCTCACTTGCATAAATGTTTGTTTTCAATGGTGTTTTTTGACAAGAAAAAAGATGAAAAATATAAAAAGTGTTTTTTTTTTTTTTTTGGGCAAAAAAATTTTTTTTTTTTATACAGTTGAAGAGAATATATTATAATATTTTGATGATGTGTATCATTGTAAAAGCGTAAATGATGCATATGTAAGCTCAGGGATCTTAGGAAGTAGGACGTAAAAAGGAG
Source organism: Bassia scoparia (assembly GCA_008642245.1). Taxonomy (NCBI): domain Eukaryota; kingdom Viridiplantae; phylum Streptophyta; class Magnoliopsida; order Caryophyllales; family Amaranthaceae; genus Bassia; species Bassia scoparia. The sequence continues at coordinate 4,543 of SNQN01005511.1, read as the reverse complement.
AGTAAGGCAGATGTATTGTAATAGCATTAGAGGATTAAGAAATCCCATTTGCCAGACAGAATGAATAAGGACAAACCACCACAGAGCAGATGATATAAAGAGCGCCAGTGGTAGTTGACTGTTTCTTAAATCACTTCATCGACTAGTGAGACGACAATATTAACTTTAGTTGTATACTTTTCCTTTTCTGGCTAATAAAGATAAAGATTCAACTATTAACATTTAGTGTAATAAACTCGTCGTTCTTTTAGTGAAATTTTGGAGTGATCGGAACTGTGTAGACCAAAATTTGATTGTGAGTGTAAGTGAACGTGAGAAAAAGTGAAGCATTTGAGAATAAGAAGAAGTGACATACAAGAATAGTTTCACTATGTGATAGTTTTCAAATTGAAAAAAAATTCAGTAAAAGAAATGGAGAAAGTACTAAATCTAATATCCTTAGTTTATTGAATACCATATTATTATTATCATTATTATTATTTATAGATTATTATTATAATTATTATGTATTATTATTATAGATTATTATTAATATTATTATAGATTAATTATTATTTTTATATTAATTAATTTTTATTATTAATTATTGTATTATATTATTATTATTATTATTATATTATATATTATTATTATTATTATTATTATATATTATTAATTATATATTATTTATTATTATCTTATTATTATTATTATATATTATGTTATTATATTTGATTATTATTATTATATAGTATTATTTATATTATTATATATACAAGTGTAGGTTACAGCAACAGACAAGGATTAGATGGAGGTGAATAAATCTGCCACCTAGTAGTACTATTATTATTATATTGATTATTGTTGTGTTTTGTTAAGGTAAGATAATCAAACAAAAAGTAAGAAGGTGATCCGGGCAGTTAAGTGGGCCGAATGGGCATGCACCATATATTTATTTTTTTTTTTTGAGGGAAAAAGAGATGGTGTCTTTTCACAATAACCTGACTCAAACAGGTCAAAAGTTGACACGTTTCAAAAACGAAATTAAGGTATTATAGCGTTTTGTATAAACAGCTTGGACCACATGTAATGAAAAGGCCTCAGCTTTTCCCACAGGTGACACGTTTGAGCATGTTAGTCACATCATATTTTTGTGTAAATGTTTAGTATTATCTTGATGAAATTGGTGGTAATGATTAACATGAAAATTTCTCTTAATTTAATGTAGTATCCGTAAATTCGCAAGTTAGACATATAAACATTGATGGTTATGTCTTTCCGTTCCGTTATTATTTGCTTTCTTTTCGTGTTTCTTTTATTCTTTACTTGTTAACGAATATTTATAATAAGATTGTATAAGGAAATTATTATGTAGGTATATATTTGAAATTAGTAAGTCATATCGACGTATAAGAATATTTCTGCTACGAGAAAATAATAGTCTACATAATATATTCCTTATTAAAATATATTATATGAGATGTCCTTAACAAACTTTACTTTTTTATCTAGATTTTTTTTGACGACATCCTAAAGTTACTTACTCATAAAATATGTCATATAACCTTACTTATAATTCAGTTTTTATTAGATGTATCATTTTTTGTGGAGAAATTATTTAAATGAGATGCCGTCACGTAAGCATTGAGAATACATCGTTTTTTTCTTCATTAGTATTATATTAAATTAGAAGTAATTTGTAACATATGTTATTTCCTTTATATTAACTATACCAATTTGGTTTTGCTTTTTTATGGCCCATGGACAAGGCCCGTTATTGGCCCACGTTAGCCACAGGACTACCATTGGTTGGACGAGATGACTGGAGGAGGAGACAGGTGGCTTGGACACGCACGAACAAGATATGAAGCACCATACATGATTTTCGGCACAAGAGGGAATAGTTGATTATTAGAGTACTTGTATATAGTAAAAACGTTGAAAATGAAAACGTTGGATCATGAGTAAGTTGATGTGGCCCAACTTAGTTTTCAAGTGCCATACAAGCCATTTACGACACTGCCTGATCCAATAAATTACGCACCCTACAGGCTATCTTAATGAGCTATTAGGTCGCGCATGTCTATATGGTCCGACAATGTCATTTCCGAAGCTAGAAATGTCATTATAGAAATTATCCGGAAAGAAATGAGAATTTTTTCTGAGTATGAATATGAAATGAACAATTTTACTTTCGAAGATAAAGTGTTTATTTTCAGATATAATTTTTGAAACATTTTACATGATGAATCGCGAGAATGACATCTACCCGGACCATGATGATGCATCGTCCCGGGACGTCCATATATAATAGAATTGCCGCAGAGCCATACTTAACTGGATAAAGGGTCAAGTGCTTTTGTTTCCTCGTAGGTTAAATATCTTAGAGTTTGTAGGCCCATTAAAAGAAGATTGAAACAACAATTTCCAAAGTCCTATATTATACGAATCCTTACATGCAAGATCAACCTAGTATATACTGCTTTTTTTTCATGGCTTTATTAATTGTAATATTTATTACTAATTTTATTTAATTAATGATTTTTTTATTTTAAAAAATCACGTGGAGATAATATGGGGGAGGAATAAATCATGTGCCACATAAGACAGGGGAGGGGTGTTTTTTGCAGTATGGGGAGTTACTAATGAATTTTGGGACATTTCAATTCTTGTTTAACTACTCTGTCGTTCCAGGATGAGCGCATTTACTATCAATGTATTTCAATACATAATTATCAAACTCCCTTCTATTAGTTTAATTTTTTACGTTTCTTTTAGGTTGGGTTTTTTTTACTTTTAACTTTTTGTACCTATATGTTATCTTTACCTCGAATTTCTCATATTCCCCTATTGATTTTTCTTTTGATTCGCAATTTCCACCAAACTAACTCCTCCACTTATTTTTTAATCACTTAAATTTTAATACACATATTCAAACAATTAAAGAATATACACTTTAAGTATACTACCATATTTTATCAAAATACTATTTCTATTAATGAACGTGTATGGAGGGAGTTAATTTATATATTTTAAATATGTATAAAATTTAATAATTTGATATTAATAGCACCATTAATGCGAATAAACAAGACTCACAATGAGTATATTAGTTTAAATAGATTATGGTATTAAAAGATTTTCTATCTAGAGTATGTAGTTGTGGAATCAGTGAATAACACAATGATGCTTTTCAGGACGAAGTACTCTTATTCGTTCATTTTTCTTTACTCCGCAATTTTTGCCAATTTTAAAAATAAATTATGAACTAATATTTTTTTTGTTTTGCAGAATTATTTTCTTCATCTATCTCTTAAATCAAATGTTTTCACTTCTCTCTCCTGATTCGACAATCGCGAAGATTGCAAAGATTATTTTGGCACGATTTTAATAGTTTTAAAAGAGGATTGAAGTAGATACCTCGTCACAGTATGCCATAAACTAGTAATATTAAAATATTATTATTTATTTGATGTATTTCAGCACGGATTGAAATTGCAATAGTTTAGAGATGGGGGCCAGATGTATCTGGCTCCCTCTATTGTCTGTATTCTGGTCGCTCTTTGTCTTGTTAACTGTATCGTTTTTTTTTATAATAATAATCATCTAATATAATAATATAGATAATAAATATAATAAATAAAATAATAATATAGTAATTATAATGGGCCCCAGGACAAGATATATCCATGGGTGACTAATTATGATAATAATGATGAAGTGAGTTAATCAACTAGATTAACTACGTGGTTAAGAGTATCGAAGCTGCCAACCAGGTTGGGGTGAGCCTTCAAGAATTGTAAAATTTAGTTGGAGGAAGTAACTGCCATTTGGTACACAAATACGCTAGAGATATTAACTTGTCAAGACGGTACGGTGGAAACTTCTTGTAGTAGTACCATAAAAAAACTCGTTTTAGGGAGGACAATTCGTCGCTAAAGTGTTTAACCGACAGATCCGGGTCCGTCCCTAAAACCTTCGTACCTGCTAAATCACTTTAGCGACGGGAAATAAGAATCCGTCCTATTTAGGGGCGGAAATTAATTTAGGGACTAAGTTTTAAATATCCGTCCTTGAATTTAGGGACAGATAAAATAAAAATTGTCGTCCCTAACTTAAGGGCGGAAATACAAAAGTCCGTCCCTAAATTAGGGACTGGGATTTGTAAATTTTTCGTCCCTATTAATACAAAAAAAAAAATGAGTTTTGGGGTGATACTCTTATTCACGGTTCTTAAAACCCTTCATGCGCCCATTAATATACGCGTAACTTGTCTCAGCTCTTTGAGAAGGAGTGAAACCCTGGCCCTTAAAGTACTATACAATGCCCCCCCCCAACCAACTACTATACTTGTTTATTAACCCGAAATTGCACCAATACCAATTTTTTTCCAAATCCAACATTGTATCTTTTTCAACGAATTTTGTTTATATGTAGGTAACTTTGGAGAATTAGTTTCGATCTAAAATTGTGCCTAATTTGGCGCTACGGTTCTAAAAAATTCGTCCCGGGAGGTCATTTTAGGAAAATCGAGCTAATTAGGGACGTTTTTAGAAATCCCGCG
>SNQN01005510.1:7159-43972 GCA_008642245.1 Bassia scoparia | reverse complement strand
AGTTACAGCAGATTTTCCGTTAAAAAATCTTTAGTTATAGGTTAATGGGGGAGAAAGCATGGTGGTGCCGCTTTTATGTTTTATACCCTTAATGATTTTATATTTATGATTGAGCGTGCCTAAATTTACCGTTATTATTCATATTTAAAATGAAATGCATTTTTTAATGTAAGTTAATTAATGAATATGATTGTATACAATTAGATGGAACATATTGATGCCTATTTTAGAATTTGAAATACTAATGGTTGTCCAAAGTATGAAGTTAAGATTGACAAGACAATGTATGTAGTTAACAGGACAAGAGAGTTCTGGCCGCAGACAAGGTTAACGGCATTTGGCAATGATTTTTGGGTATATTATTTAGAGGAATTAATTATGGATTTGGTTCAATCTACGAATTTTAAATTCAGGAGGATTAGATAAAGAACTTTTACGGAGTTTGCCAGAAGTTTAACGAGGAAAATATGGTATGAATAGGACGATCTTCCATGTGGAGAAGTCCTTTCGTTCGTGTCGGCATTGACCTCGTTTCTTTACTAATTTTCGATCCGTTTGATTGCTGTTTCAATGGTGATCATACTAATAAGGACTGATGCAATGCAATGTAATGTAAGTGACGGACCTCATGTGTTGTGCATGACACTCAGTAATTGGAGGTTCGTGAGGGTTACAATTATTAGATATATCGATTTTATAATTTTAATTAGGAGCCATGATCTGTGCCATGGTTGATTAAAATATAAAGACGCTGTTAGATCTGAAGCCACCCAAGAAATGCGATATGTAGTTGCTGGCCACGATGAGGTTAAGGGCACTTTTGGCAAAGTAATTTTGTGGTATATGTCATTTTTGTGGAATAAATTCAGTGGATTTGTTAAGTACGAATATTGAATTCCAAACGGAGGATAAGAAAAGATCTTTAACGAGTTACACAAGTTTAAAGAGGAAAAAATATGGGTATGAATAAGGAGATCTTTCGATCATGGAGATACTTCTCGTGCTCGTTCGCCATTGACATCGTCTCTAATTATATCACGACTTCGATTTGTTTATGTGATAATACTTTAACAGGACTAGCAAATACATCGCTAATGGTAAGTGAGGACCTCATGTGTTTGGTGCACGCTACTAGTATCAGGCAGGTCGTAAGTTAGCCTAATTATAACGATTTCTTTATAATTTAATAAAAAATAGTCACTCTTCCAATTGTTGTTTAAAAAATATAGAGCAGGTTGTTAGATACACTGAGATCAATGTATGAAGCTTAATAGGACAAATTAAGTTCTGGCCGGCAGACAAGTGGTAAGGGCAACCTCTGGACAGAAGTTTTTGGGGTATATTTATTTTGAGGATTAAATTACGGATTTGTTCATAATCGAATTTGAAATGCAAAAGGAGGATTAATGAGGAGTTTTAACGGTGTTAGCAAAGTTTAAACGAACGGATAATGAGGTTGTAGGAAATACCGGACGTGAGCTTCGATGTGGCAGAATCAATTCTCGTGTGCGTCGTTTGCATTTGACTCGTCTCAGTTATTCGAGTCAACGTTGATGTTGTGTTCAATGCGATCATACAATCAGTTAGTAGGACTAGTCAAACACCATTGCTAATGTAATAACGGAACCTCATGTGGTGGTGACGATCGCTTCACGTAGGTAGGAGGCTTCGCTAGGTTTACTTATTGATACGAAATTCAATTTATAATTAAGTTGGGAAGTCGACCTTCAATCGTTGTTTAAAATTAAGAAGCTTTAGACCACGAGAACAATGGATGAAGGTTAGCAGCGACAAAGTATGTGCTCTGGCCCAGATAAGGTTTGGCTTTATCACAAATTATTTTTTGGTATATTCCATTTTGAGGAATTAATTTTGACTTTATGTCAATACAATATTTGAAATCAGGAACGGAAGGATTATGTCAAGAAGTTTTTAAACGAGTGTGCAAAGTGTTCTAACGAGGAATCACTTATGGGTATGAATTGGATGGAGGCTTTCGTCGGTGGGAGTCACTCTTGTGTCGGATCCGCTATTGACCTCGTTCACGTTTTCATAGGCGTTGATTTGTTTTCAATGTGATCAATATTAATTAAGGACTGAGTCAGAACTACATTTCTAATGTAATTTGCGACCTCATGTTGGTGGTGGCACCGCGGCTCACTGAGTAGGAGGTTCGGTTGGTTTATCTAATTATTATGATATTCATTTTTATATTTAAGTTCAGCGGGAATCGTTGACCTTCGATTGTTTGTTTAAAAAGTATAGATAGTTGTTAGAAACTATTCGAAACATGTAAGAAGTTAACAGGACAAAGTAAGGTTCTAGGCCTGACAAGCAGTTATGGGTAATTCTCGACAATATTTTTGGTAATATCATTTTGAGGAATTAAAGTATGGTTTGATTCAACGACGATTGAAATGCAAAGGGATGGCATTTATGAAAGAAGTTTTTAGCGGTTTGGCAAGTTTTAACGAGGAATTAAATTAGGTTGTGTTGGACTGGAGACGGCCAGTATAGCACCAGGGCCCACGATGTCACACTAAGTCATATAAGCCAATTGTGCTAAGCTGATCCATGCCGGTCAACAGAGGGAAATCCGTGGGTTAAAAGGAGTCAAAGCCAAACCACTATTAAAAGTTGGATACTAGCATGACCACGTAGCTGGTATCGATTATACACCACTTGTCAAGTTTGAGGAGCCTTGACATAGGCATCCCAGGATACAAAGCGGCTGAGGCCCATGTGGCTGGGTAAGTTCGATTCGAACACTACCGGCAATCATTTTATATCCTCTCTTAAATATTGATTGACCTTCGTTGGTAAATCTTGAACTCCATGAGAGGGGCTGTTCTGGTTGTTGCAGGGGTAGTTCAACTGTGGTTTGTAGTAAGAGGATTGGCAGACCAGGGTCTTCTTCCCGAAGCGTTGTTGGCCACTGCCACGAATCAGGAGTACCAACATATTGTACGCCAACAGTTTGCGCTAGAAGGGGGTCGTATGTCAGTATTGAGTGAAGAGAACCGATGGATCGATCACCAGTGAGATGATGGCATGGTGACCAGAGGTGGACCAATGAGAAGGCCAGAGGAGGTTTTCTCATCAGGCGAAGAAGCCTGGCTCAGACGCGTACCAGGTGGAAGACACACGCGGGAAAGCCGGGTTCAATGCCACCGTATCATTATACCTCACAAGTGGGAAGCAGAATACTGGGGTCGTTTGGACAGGTGGGACTTATCAACAGAACTCCTATCTGGGAGAACAGGGTTTCTCGACTTCCACGAGCCCAGACAGGTGGAGAGGCAAGAAATGTTCTTAAGACGTGTGGTTTGGCATCTCAGGTTATAGGTGGAAACCTTCGAGAGTGGGACATCAGGCATGATTTTATGGTCAAACTGCCACACAGCGTCGAAAGAGGTAACATGAAGTAGACGGCACTGACAGACGACAGACACGTAGAAGGCGACTAAATTATCGCACACATCTTCTCTCACATCGTTTGGGTCAATCACGTCGATGGAGGTGAGATGAACTGGGTATGGGATGAGGTGAGATTGGCGAGTCTGTGCGCGGGACGGTCAGCCCTGATGTGGTATCATGGTTTGCAGTTGGTTCAGCCAGGCGCGTTGGGACACCTACCAAGTCAAAGGTTGGATAACCTGGCCAGGATGGAATCTCAGATGGTAATATCACCCTGGAGGAGTTCAAGACAGGTGCAGGTGGATTGCAGTCCGAAAAAGGAGGAAATCACCAGCTCTTGCAGATCCAGAAAGTAAAGAGGGAGGAAAGAAAAAGGAGAAGCATCAGCAACTTCACTTTTTCGAAAGTTTTCCTCAACCGACATAGAGTAATATATGCAACTCATAAGGGAGGGACAAATGGGTTCAACATCCAAGAAGTAAGGGCTGGAAGGATAACCGTACTGTGATTTCATAGTGTTCTGGTCATTCTGAAGTGTGTTCAGCTGAGGAACAACATTGAAGCTATCAGAAGGGTCTTTGCTCAGTAAAAGATTTGCTAAAGATCAAGAGGAGAAAGACCAGGGCAGAGGAGACTGCAGAGAACCAGGGATACAAGCCCAGGAGGCAATATGATTTTTCATTTTGGCCACCAGGCTCAAGACCTGAAATAAGGTCAGAACAGCTAGTTGTTCATTCTTTATAAGTCTGCATGTTAGGTATTCCTGAATTAGCTTTGGAATAGACTGTACGGGGTGGTCACATAATGATCCTTATTTTGTCAAGTTGAATCCCTAGTCATAAGTCTGATTGATGGGGGTCTCTTGTAATGTCTTTTTAATGTTATCAAAAAATGGGGCTACAAGATAGCATATGGAGCCAATCAGGCATAAAGGATTCTCTGGAACTCACTCTCTATAGGTAAATTCTTTGCCAGTACTTGGGGATGAAGAGTTAGGAAGACTTTATGGTCAGGTTCAGGTGGGTAGAGCTTTATTCCCTATAAATTATTATGGGAGAAATCATGGGTGCATCGAAGGTGTGATCTTTATCCATCTATGCTTTAAGTATGTATCAGAACTGTGGAAAGTTGCGTGTTGAGAGGGTTTCATAGCAACCGGTCATGTCGCTGGCCACTCGGTGAAATCATCAGGAAAGAAGACTCAGGACAGCTTCGAAGGCAGGTAGAGGAATGGGGGCTGCTCCAGTCACAGTCTTTAAGGGGTGATCCAGTCACGGACAGAAACACACTTCATTCTCAGAATAGACAGTTTTCTACTGACATAGATTGAATTACGGTGGCCTGCCACCGTGAAGGAAGATCGTTACTAGTGAGCTGATGAATGGTTCAGTTGGTTTAGACTTGGGGGCTCAGGAAAGGTGTGATTTAATTGGGCTGCGGCTCATGAGTGTGTTTGTTATTCGCAGATGAATGGCTGGGATCCGTCTAGGTAATTACCATTTCTCTTGATCAGCTAGGAAGCATGTAAAGAGAAGTAAGGAGAATTTTTCCATGGGAAGAATAAGCATTGAGGCGAGGTCAATAATTGTTAGATGATGGGTTTGTGGAATTGTGCACTATCCAGGTGGATGGCATGTGGGTGATTGGTAGAACGATGCACTTGGGAATGTGGTGTGATTTACAGACTTTGAATGAAAGTGCCAAAAGACTGCTATCTTGCAGGTGATCACTGGTCGAACTCACGTGGTCATGCAGGCTCTCTTTCATGCATGCTTTTCAGGTTATACAGATACACAGTAATACCGAAAACAGCAGACCGATTCTCAACAGCTGTGGTGTTTATAATCATGATGTTGTTGGTGCTAAGCGTAGATAAACTTTAGTATGAGTACTTTTAGTCCAAAATTCATATTTAAAATCTCATGGAAAGACATGTAATAGTATGGATAAATTGAAATGAAGATGTTAATATTTTTATAAAAATAATATGATGTTTTTTCTCTAAAAATAATATAGACAAAGCTTTGAGTTTCTCTTAATTATCCAGAAGTACCCATAACCTTATCTAGGCGAGAACTTACTTTGTCTTGCTTAACTTCATACAATGTTTCGGTGGTTTGTAACACTGTCTATATTTTTAAACAACGATTGGAAGGTCGACGGTTCCCTAATTAAACTTATACAATACGTAACAATCCAATTCAAAATCATCTTCTTCCGAAGACGAACTAAAAGTTACATTATGAAATCTGACTCGATCTAGCCATCTTCAATACAATTGTCTCCTCATTTTGCTTATAAGTGTATCTTTTGGAAAAGTCTTGTAACCAAATAAAACTTTAGTATGAGTACTTTTAGTCCAAAATTCACATTTAAAATCTCATGGAAATACACCTACTAGTATGGATAAATTGAAATGAAGATATTAATCTTTTTATAAAATTAATATGATGTTTTTGCTCTATTCATGGCAAAGTATAGTACACAAAGGCAACCTATAACTTATAGTAACACTGTGATATGTAATATGCATAATAAATTGTCATTTCCATGTCAAACACAAGTATTGGAGTACAAATAATGTTTCATAGTTAATTTGCATACGATAGACACAATTTCCTTCGACATAAATAAATTGTCATTTCCATATCAAACATAAATATTGGAGTACAAATAATGTTTGATACTCCGTAGTTGATTTGCATACGATAGACACAATTTCCTTTGACCCATTCTTCGAATATCAATATTATTCAATAAAAAAATCTAAACTTTCGACGAACTTATGCAAAAACGAAATAAAAATCATCCCTTGCCAGTTGAATCTATGGGGTGAGAAGCGGAGCCTTCACCTATTATTCAATACGATAGACACAGACTTGGCGCGAGGAGCGGAGCCTTCACCTAGTGCACCTCCTGTACAAGCCTGGTTGTAAATACTGTCCGAGTTGCATTACTACCACRTGGTCCAGTGCAGCCATGGCATCCTTGATGGCTTGAGTAATCAAGAAAATTTAATCAAGCTTACTTGTAGAGTAAAAGGAACCACAGTATACGTATAGAAGATAATTGTCAACTACAAATTAAGAGCAGATTTATACAAACCTGTTCGATCTCTTTGGATGTGTTTATCATTTTAGCTCTCTTTTCATGTTACTAGCCGTTGCACCGCGCGCGATGCGCACGGTGCCCCGGACGATGTGCATAATGAAAGTTTGAAAAAAAGGGGTAAATAAAGAAAATTGATCAAAATGCGCAAAATATAAAACCCTTGCATATTGCAAAACACGACTTTCATTAATAATTTTATTTCAACTATTMTACACCTARATCTTATTTATATAAAAATTACAATTAGCAATACAACTTGAATAGCAAATCTCAATCGAGCATAATCCAAATTAGAACATTAGTATCCACTTTACTCTAAGTTTTGCCACTTGTAAGCTTGCACCTGCAATTTAAAAACATAATAATAATAATAAGAGGTTTAGTTTCATCGAGCAAAAAGATAATTTACAACAAGTTTAACACAAACATGATCAATTTTACATTATAGTTCAATCATATATAGTAATGACCTTTACGTACAATTAGTTGGACATTGATCTTCGATTATCATTATAGTAACGGCCTTTACAATTATTGATTTTTATACATCAATAAATATCTTCAGCCTAGAGAATCACATCCAACTCATTTGGAAGATTTGTAAATCACTACATCAAACAAGCCTCAAGAATGTAATTTTTGCTTCCTGCCTATTTGAAGCCAGTTGACACTGCTTCCCGATTGAGCTTAGTGTAAGCAACATCAATGCAATATAAAGATAAGGCTGCACATTCTTATCACAAGAGAAGGAGACATGTAAGGTACTGGAGTATTTTTAAAGAGTGTGCTTAGGGTAGATATTACAGGGTACATTCAAGAAATTGAATATTATGTTATATATTTTCTTGTACATGCGTATCTAATCTTTACATCAGACACATACACATAATCAATACATAGTGCAAAGTCATAAATGGCTAACAGATGGAACTTTCATCTATTTAAGATAATCTAAGAAAATTGATCAGGACGACGTATTTCGGCTGCCATGAATTGCAACCTCATTGCTGTAATTTTTGCATACTCCTTAAACAAACTTAGAATGTCCAAAAAGTAAAGGCATATTCCATGACTATATGAGCCAAAACTACAATATTGAAACAACAACACCATGGTGAGCAATGACATCCACAGATAGAGATAATGATGCAAAGAAGGTAGCACAAAAATTTTAAACTCTCCAATGCAAGCATTAATTTAGGATAAATAATGACGGCACTGAATAGATGTATACAGGAAGAGAGTAAATCCATATTTCCATGAGATGATGCTAATAATTGAACAAGAGGGACTGGCTTCTCCTCTTAAACAATCCTAATAAGTTCTAACCGAAACTACTGAGAGAGATGCACAAAGAAGTTATACTCATTCCATTCACTGGTTTCACAGGCCAGAGGTAAAACATATACTAACAAGACAGCATTTGGATCAATTGCTCAGGTGATTCCATACAGTGTCTAGAACATCACTCAGCCAAAAAGAATGAACAAAATTTTCTCAGATCAGTCTAATAGAATTCATGTTTCGCACTTTCGCTGACATAGTATAGTATGATTCCAAGGCCTATTCAAATATGTTCTGGGAAGCTTCTTGTTTCGTGTTAATTTTAGCTTCATTGAGTTATGTGAGGAATCACTATCTCTACTGCAGTCTCTTCAGCTAATACAAGAACATTCTGCAACTAAAATCCATCTTATGACTTATAAGCTCCTAATGCCAATAGGAACAACTAACAAAGCCCCATGTGTAATTCTAAATTCCACATAACAAGGAAGGATTATTGATCTGTGATAAAGAATAGAAAACCTGATGAGGGACTTAAGATGCAAGTCTGAAAGCTAAGTTTCAATTGAAAATACGAAGTATATTCTATATTCCAACTTCTACAGGAAAATGCAGGATCCTTTATGCTATAAGGCTAAGATTATAAGTTACACATGATGATGGCAGGAATTCAAAGAAATAATGGAGAGTAATACCCTTTGTCCACATTGCCCACATCTAATACCTGCAAAATGACTAGATAATTTCCAGTAAATAATTTATGAATGGCTATAAGAAAGAAAAAAATTTCCAGTAAATCAAAAAAATTTAACACATTTATTAGGCAAAATCACAGAGAGAGAATCAAATTACAAATCCGAAATCAAACAAATTCAACACAACAATCAAGGGCCGGACTGATTAGTTAAAAGCTTCCATGAAACTGTATATGCTCATAGTGTCGGATACTGATTAGTTAAAACCCTAAAATGATCTAAAATTCCAAATCTATCGCAGCTAACATGAAACCTAAAATACACATGTTATCCAAATCCAATAACAAAACAAATCTTATTCAAAATCCATTTTTTCAGAAAAACACAATATTAAATTTCAGAAAAGAAAGTACTTTTGTTCATGTGACACTAAATAATGATAAACTTTGAATTCTATGCATAAGCATAACACTTAAAAACAACAAAATAATGAAAACTTGGATGAATGAAGATTTTTTTTCTCATTTCATATTGACCAAGTAATTGTAATAAGTTATATATTACATTAAATAAAACAGAATAAAAGAATGAAAGAAGCCAACAAAATTTTAAAAGAAAAAAAAAAATCAATTAGCCTCTTAATCTAAAATAACAAAAACTACCAAAATATTAGGCATCAAAACTTTGGGCTTCTAGCTTCGGAGACGGCTTCCGATTTTGTTGCCTAATATCTACATACCTATTTCATATACAATTAGTCGATTACTATATTAACACACAAAACTTGTTTTTTTTTGTTAATGTGATGAATTAGAAGGTGGAACATGTATGAGATACTCTCAAGTCTCAACAACAAAATGTATAAAACACCTATTGGGTATCAAAGATGATCCTTGAAGTTAAAAGTTAAACTTAACTTTTTATATCAAATTATTTCAGCATTCCAGACTATGAATAAATTTACAATGTTGTGTTTGCTTAATTTATTTTTGTGTAGATTTTTCATTTTTCCAAATGTGATCCAAATTTTAACTCATTGATGCTCATACTCCAACTTAACAACTACCCAAAGCTGATTCAATTAAGTAACTTTTAACTACAACGAGGTTAATTAAGCTACCATAATTGCCATCATTACTATAAGCTCACAATCACCAACTCTACAATACAAATAAATCACATTAAAAATCAAAGATTGACCTTGAAAACGATTAATCTATAAACTCATGAATTTAAGCTTCAAGAATCAGAACCTTACATAAATTTTGAAGGGTCTGATGACATGAATTCAACAAACCACTAATTGATGAATTTCATAAAAAAATCAATCTTTATAGCTTAAAAACCCTAAATTTTCAAAAATAATCCAAAATTTTCCAAATTGAACCCTAAGTCATCAAAAATACCTAACAATATCATAAAACCTCAATTTTTCAAAAAACCAACTTCAAAACTTTTCCAAATTAACCTAATCATAAAATTAATCGAACAAAAATTTCTATTTCAATCGAAAACTTAAAACCCAGTCACCAAATCCACATTATAAACAAAAAAAAAAATCAATCATAAATTACATACTTAGATAGTTCAAATTAAGCAAATGAACCGCTTACTGAATCTTCTTCGTCAGACGAACTGTGTGTCATTTCTTCAAACCGAAGTTGTTGTCTTGAACTAGACTGAATTTCCCACTCGTCAATGGAATGAAGATTTTGAATTTTTTTCAGGAAGGGAAGAGAGAGAAGGTGCAGAAGTGTTTTTTGGAAGGAGAGAGAAGGTGTAGAATCCTTTCCCACTGGCGAAATGTTGAAACTTGTTTGACCCCGTAACCCCATTATGTGCATAACAGCCTCACGTGACTTCTTCAATCCTTTCCCACTGGCGAAATGACCAAACTACCCCGCGCTTTACTCCTAGCTGCGCTATGTTTATCAACTCTCTGCACTATATTCCATTATTTTAACACTTTTTTCACAGGAATTCGGAAGCAAGTATTGTTTGACAAATGACAATAAGAGGTGGGAGAAGTATGTTTTGATCGCAACTATTTACAAATAGCCGTGGGGCCCACCTCAAGTACAGCTACAGTACTCCGTTTTTTCACAAAATCCGTTAACGGGGGTTATATTCACGTGATAACAAACCTTTTTTTTGCCTCCATTTGTTCCCTCCATGTGTGTTTCCTCATTGAATATCCTATTTAAATCCCAAAAAAAATCATTTAATTATACTTGCATTTAATTTAATTTCCAAGTGATGAAATATTCTCCTTAAACTTAATTATATCATTCAGTCTTTCTTGCATTACATTTAATTTCCATTTAATTCTTCCAAGCACAAAAATCTTGTCATTGATTTCTTCATAAATTTTTTTGCGATTTCTCCTCAAACTCAACTTCTCCTGAGAACTGTTTTTGCGGCCGTTCTTTCTTCCGGTGGTTTGTCTCTGTCATTTTCGTTGTTGTTAGTCACCGGCGATTTGAGGTCAGTTATTGTTGCATTTCCTTTTAATTCATTTTTTCAATTCCTTCTTAGTTATTTATGCTTAATTATGCAATCCCTAAATTGATGTCGATAAGTGTTGTAAGTTGTTTCCCTAAATCGAATTTGATTATTGTTGTTTGTTTTTTCATCACCTTTTGGTGTTAATGAATTGCATAGTATTATGTTGATAGGAATCCTCGATGTTCATATATGTACTATTGGTTTTTGTTTGTCAACTAAAAATGATAGCCAATTTTCATGTTTTGTCGAGATTCATATCCTTCTGCAAGTTTGTATTTTTCGAGTTCAAGTGATGATATGTTAATGTTAAGTTATTGGAGATTGCTAGTTTGACTTGTTATTATTATGGGACGAGTATTGGTAGTTTTACTTGTTATTAGTTGGATATATTTTTGAATGATGGTGTAATTGTTTTCATTGTTTTAGAATGGAGGATGAGGTTGAACATGAACCTAGAGCTTTGTTTTTTGTTGACTTGAATGAGGACCTCAATTTGAATGTTGAGGATGAAAATGTGGAGGCTGTCTCGAATGATGAAGTACTACTGTTGTCTGAATCTTGTTGTGAGGATGATGAGTGTTGTAGTCCTGGAAAGGTTTTATCTGTTAAGACCCCCACTGTTGGCACTATATATGAATCGTGGGAGGAAATAGATTATCATTTTAGGTGTTATGCTAAACAYCATGGTTTCGGAGTGACTAGAACAGCAGTCGGGCTTCGGACGAAGAACGGTAAGACGYCGAAGGAGAAACGCAATGTTACTTGGCGTTGTGACCAATGGGGCCCGAACAAGTCTTCCTCACAGGAGAAATCATCTAAAAATTCATTTGAGGATGTTGTTGAGGCTGCTAAGAGGGTAACTTCTGTGGCCTCAAATGGAGTTCAGATCGGTGTAGGCAAATCGAAGAAGTGCAATTGCCCTGTTCAGTTTTATGCTGTTGTTTTGGATGACGGGAAGTGGGAGTTGAGACATGTGGTGTTGGAGCATAAGAACCATGAACCTACGCCTAGAAAATCTCGGTGTATTAGCATGTTTAGGAAGCAYGAGATGACACCTGCTGTTTGTAGGAGGCTTTTCAATGACTTAGAAAGTGGTATTACTGTACCACAGGTCGGAGGCACTTGCAAGGGAACAGATGGATGAAAACATTTGCACCCTGATAAGGGATTTGCGGAATTGGTTGACAAGGAGCGTGACCGTAATTGAAGATTGAGGGTGGAGATGCGAAAGCAATGTATGCCTATTTGCAGAGTAATGTCCCAAGACCATCTAGACTATCTATCATGCTTATCGTTGATGACTTTGGTAGGTTGAAGACGTGATGTGCGGTTGACGCTCGTAGTAGGGCTGCGTTCCGTGAATTCCTGATGTGGTTTGCTTTCGATTCTCTTATATAACGAACCAGTATGAGCTTCTTTTTGCTAATTTTCGTTTGGAGTGAACCATCACGGAGCACTTGTTCTTCTAGGATGTGCTTTTCTAGCTCTGAGAATTGCAGAGACGTTCGAGTGGTTTTTTTCCGAGAGTGGTTGACTGCATGGATGGTGTTGCCAAAGGCACTTTTACTGAACAGATGCAGCCATTGCGAAAGGCGGTGAATATGGTTTTTTACTGAGATAAGGCACCAGGTGGGTGCTTTGGCATATATAATGAATTTTAAAAGGTTAAGTGCTACGACACTATGATAGTTAGCCCCCTGTTGTTGAAACGTTATTTACGATGTTTTAGACACCTGAAGAGTTTGAGCGGATCTTGAGCAAGGTTGGGTGAAGTTTCAAAGATTCAGGATAATGACTGCTCAATGGTATGTTCGATTTCTTATCTCATTGTATTTAAATTTTTTTCATTATTTGGAGTAGTATTTTTTCAAGATTTGAGAATTAATTTAAGTCATAAGTATTGTTTATTATGATAAAAAAATTCAAATTAACGATTAATTTCAAGATTGGGAAGTAATGTTTGGTCATTTAGAAATATGCAATGTTGTGATTTTATCCCATTGAAAACTATTGATGTTACTTTAAACCTTTTCATTATTTATAATAATGAAGCCGAACTCATCCTTCATTTTATATTTTCTGACAAACTTCATCTTATCAACTTTAAACAACATATATGAATATTAAAATGCTCATAAAATAAGTAAAGAAGTCAACAAAAAATAGTATTAGAATTTAATCAAGCTCATTCATAGTCTGAATTATGTTATTGATTACATTGAGTAGGACTTTACAAGGAACGATCATGTGGAGTTCTGGTATCTTAGCATCATTTTCTGGGCCGGTTGAAGACAACCCACGGTCTGAAAGTATAAATAGTTTTTTTCGATGCTTATTAGTCGGAAGACCAAGCTACATAATTTGTACACAGTATTTTGGTTGCCATGGCGGAACAGATGAGTGCAGAGAAACAGCAGATGTAGACAGTTCTAGGTTCACAAAAAGTTGGTTACAACCTTCAGTTGAGAGATAATTTTCTCGGGTGTAACACATGGCAAGTTTTGTGATTTTCAGATGAGTGCATGAAAACTTTTTATGTTCATACGATTACCGAAGCATGTAGATTCTGAGCAGTTGGAATCACCCCTAACTGATGGATATGGGTGATAGATTCCTGATACTAGGAAGGAGATTCCTACTGAGCGTAATAAATCTTATATGGTGCATTTCAATGTGAAGACGAACGAAGCTCGGTGTAACTGTCAGATGTTTGAATCTCATGGCTTATTGTGCAGACATATAATTGCAGTCTACGATGTGCATTCTGTGAAACAAGTTCCTGCCCAATATATTTTGGATAGATGGAGAAAGGATATAAAGAGGAAACACACGAAGGTGAAAGTGGCTTATTATGATCCGTCGAAGACRGATGAAGTTAAGAGATTTGATAATATGATGGTTACATTTGAGCCATTATGCCTAGACACGTGTGGCAGCAAAGATGAAGCTGATATTGTCTTGGAAATGATTGCAAAGACTACAGAGATGATCAAGGAACGGCGTGCTAAGGCTAAGGACTGTGCTGCTGGGGAGAACACTTTTAGCATTCCATCTTCTGTTGGCAATTTGCAACGCAATCCTGCAAATATCCCCTCGTTTGGGAACAAACCTCGGCAAGGTGGTTTTGAAACTCCCTGTAGGCAGCAGAGTTTTGTTGGTCCAATATGTACTTCTGATGGTAATGGTGTTCATCCCGGGTTGCAGATCCTTGATCCCCCTGTGAAGAAGCGGGCGCATCGCTCTAAGGAGAAAAGATTTTTGTCATGCATTGAGGAGAATCAGAAGGGACTGACTAAGAAAAAGGGACAAACTACGAAGAAGAAGCAGAAACTTAGTTCGGTTCCTGAACAACCTATCAATGCTCAGGTATTTGTTTAACATATTATTGTGGTTTCTCATTTTGACTTTCTTCCTATCTTTTTTGTATTAATGTTATCCCACTTTGTGCAGCTTCCATACCATCCACAGCGTGTGTATCCTGCTCCATATTTGTATCCTTCTAATGGATATGTATGTCAAGGTAAACAACATGCTCCGGCCAACCAAGTGCAGTCTGTTGGTGCAAATCAGTTCATGTTCCATAATCTTGAGGATCGAGTGCAAATGTTTGAACCCTCATTATTCCCCGCGAGTAATCCTGGTTATCTGGTTCAACCTTCTAATGTTTCGGAACCTTCTTACTTTCCAAACAATTCCCAGTTCATGCAACCGGTGCGTGAATTGTATCGTAGGGATGTTATGGGGTATTATCAAAGGAGTGGAGCTGCTCCAAATTTTGGGTATTCCTCTTCGTCGTCTGATGTCACGGGTTGGTCGTCAGGCCCGACTTCTGAAGGCCTAATGAGTTCTGGTAGTTTCACTTTATGATTATTCGCATTGATTATTTGTCACTCGCTTTCTGGAGTTGTTCCATAATCCTGAGGATCGTTGTACATTGTTGCTAAATGTAACTTTAGAAATCGTTGCTATTCATAACTAGTTAAAAGAAGCTACCTTTGTTGATGGATTATTGAAATGCTCATGAGAAATTTTAAGTTTCTAATTTACTGAGCTATTCTTCTTTTTTATTTATAAAAACTAAAATAGCTTATTTCATAAAGGAAATTCAAGTAGGGAAGCACTAACAACACAAGATACAATGGAGAATTTCTATACTCCCATTGACTTTTCAGTTGTCGATTAGTCCCTCTTTCTGTATACTAAAGTGGCACTGAGTTGCTGTTGAGGGTGCTGCTGATGGTGAAGAATACACCATCTCCAAAGCTCTTAAACTTCCACTTGGGCGAACCCTTTTCATGAAGATGCGCGTGTTGACGCACTYGGACCATGTTAAACCCAGAGATGGCTGAACACTTTTCCCGGAGGTAATCATAGGTCGGTTTTGTGCAGTAGTTGTGATCAAATTTTCCTGAAAAAAATTCGTGACCTGGTTTGTGACCACCGCAGCTAGGTTGTATTTTTCCGCTAGGCTTCTTAGTAATCTGCCCACCTTTTTCAAATAGTGTGACCTCTTAATCATGCCATCCTTTGTGTACTGAAATTACCTCCTGAACAAGCTTG
The DNA here is from genome assembly GCA_008642245.1 of Bassia scoparia. Taxonomy (NCBI): domain Eukaryota; kingdom Viridiplantae; phylum Streptophyta; class Magnoliopsida; order Caryophyllales; family Amaranthaceae; genus Bassia; species Bassia scoparia. Next base: position 28,400 of record SNQN01005510.1, on the reverse strand, counting down.
CGATGGAGTCCACTATAATGAGCTTTATTGGTCTTTCTCTGCGAACTACGCTCCAGCATACATCATCTGATCTCCTTAGGTAGCCAATTAATTCTCCTGAGTCACTAACATTTGTGACTATGGTGTTATTTAGGTTTATGTTCTTGTCCTCCTCTTGGAACCTATTCTTCATGTGCTTCTATAACTCTTTTAGACGCCTAGTTGGGAACGCGTAGTCCGTGTAGATGTAAATTGCCGACCCTTGAACACCACCATAATTTATTCCTAGCTGGACTGTGTTTGTCAGTTGGAGGCAAAGTTGTGTTTTACCAACTCCATTCACTTCACATATCTCTGTAACTTGTTGTGTTCTTATTCCCCCCCCCCCCCTAGAAAGCTGTCTATTCCCCTGGTTTGTGTTTTTATGGTAGATTGAGTATTTTGCAAAGGCAAGGATAGTGATGGTTGTGGAATTAGACATGTATCAGATGAAGTACAGCAGTAGTGATGTTGATGTTTTGCTTTCTTTGTTTGCCTTGGTGGATGACTCATTATTGCATACTAGTATTTTGGATGCGGTGTTAATTTGACTTGGTGTAAGTCTTATGTTCGTGGTGTGCCTATTTATAAGGCAACTTGGCCTAACCAACCCCCTCTTTTGTTAAATACAATTGCCATTAATATTAATAATTAACCACATGCAATTGCCATTAATATTAATAATTAACACATATAAAAATTAACTGCCATTGTTAAATACATCATTAACATTGTCATGTATAACAAATTATTGATTTTTCTAATACTCCTTAATTTTGGCATCCCTTTCATATTTTTTTTATTTGTAAATCCTCTCTTTAGATTTACTGCTGCTWTATTACCCCAAACAGGTACGCACCATCGTAAATTCCAGCGTTCTCTAATGTATCGTAGTGCTTGAGGTTCTTGTGGTCAAGGTTGAGGACGACATTCTTCGGATCACATCGTCTGGTTAGCGCCCACAGTCTTCTAACCTCTAGAGTTATGGTTGACTTCAGGAATGTGAATGTCTATAGGTCTTCGATTGTTTGACAACTTCTGATTGCAACAGATAGTGTGGAAGCTGGTTCACCGGCTTACTGCCCTAAATCACCTTCTCCCACGATTACAGGAGAAACTCCATCCTGCAAAAATTAGGGTTAAATGTCATCCTGCAAAAATTAGGCTTACTGCATTGCGTCGTTCACTTGCCCTTCGTACAACATGGATCACATCCATTTCAATTATTCCCCTGCCGAATGGTGTTTGGTTGGGGCTCAGGTACTCATTTCGGTGGAAGAGTTTGAAATCTGTCGGTCCTAGTTGTAGCATTCTTGCCAAGCTTGTGTATAGGAACTGAAACCTTCTGTCAACACCAATGCTAATGTARCGACCTTGGTCGGCAACTCCTCCACCACTTTTGACTAGCACGCTGCAGACCGGCTTAGTCTGCCTTTCTTGGGCCACGCAACTACGGCCCGTTTCAACTGAACATTCTTGGTCCGACTTACCGTAAGAGAACAAACCGCTACTTGATGAAGCCATGTCACTTGAGTGTATTTYCATGCTATGAACATGGTAGGTTTCTTACCATAAGTCTGTTTTTATAGGGCATGAATWYCATTGTGGACCCATGCCTTTTTTRTGGTTTTTATTTTTGTTGATAAAATCTAATTATTTTCTATTAGCATGTTCAGTTCCTACATGTTGCTTGCAAATGCTGTTCATGTAATGCAGGTGAGTAACCCTTATGACTAATTAACAAAAGCCAACTTTTGCGTTTAGTAATTACATACAAGTACCAGTCCTCATGGTCCATTTGTTTCACATCATTAATGCTAACTAACGGGAGCAAGTACCATTCGACAATGAAACTAACTGATTGCAACTAACAAATTGCTATTCAAGTGTATCTCATTATATGGAACCTAAATGGCACTAATTAACTGCAGTCAAGTGCTAACAAAATGCAGCAATTCGCCACTATTCTACTACTTATCTACGTCTTCATTGCAGTGATCTTCATGATCATTGGCTCGAAGGGGCTGAGTATTTAAAAAACAAACACCGCGTTCCAGTTGATGGTCATCCTGCACAAAAATTCTTTGAAACCTTGCTTAATTATGGATTCTGTTAGCGAACCATTTTTTCGTGTATCGAACCACGACTGGCCATTGTTCCCCGTTGAATTCTAGGACCGTTTGTATAGAATCCAGCCCCTCGTGTATCAAATACTTCTTGGTGAATAATGTTGGAATTATCTGTGTCACAAATAATGCCATACGTTAGCAAACAACAAGCATCCAATGTACATAGGTAACGTGTAGGTTCTTTCCAAGTACATAAATTAGTAACACAAAATGAGTTACGTTGTTACCATGACCCCTTCTTTTGCCGAGTAACTGGTTTTCACGTCAGCKATGAAGCAATCGAACTTGGAGTTCGACAAGTAGCAGGCGGCTACTAAAGAGGTTTCACCTCTACGGAGCAAAAAATTAAACGGCCCTCGGTTGCTCCATATTCCACCTCTGATTGCATTTGTCCCAACAGGTGCTTCTAGTATCGAAAATCATTATAGTGAACATTGAATTTCCTAAGTACTCTAACACTATCCAATCTCCCAGCTGTATTAGATTATTACTAACCAACTTACTCCATCCCCTCGTCATCTCAGCTCTTTCACCTTTGAASACTAGTTGGCATGGCCATATCATGTAACTATTTGATCGCCTAATTTTAACTTCATCGGTAATCCCCTCCAAGTTTTGTTTGAAGCTCCGAGGAATCATCTAGTAAAATCATCACAGAACGATGAACTCATTTTTATGAATTGCAACAATTTCATCAAAATGATCCATTGCTCTAAAATATATTAATATCAACAGGTAATATCAACGAGTAAAATGGATAATTTTATTRTCCCAACCATGTAATACACGAAAAATCGACTACCACTTTCGAACATTAAAATCAAGGTAGAAGGTGATATTATTTGCAGACACATCATTTCACAACTAAATATCAATGATGGTTAGAGAGCCTTTCACAACAACTGCAACACTGTTAATTGAATGGTTAGAGATTTTCTCATTTAGTTCATGTCTAACTAGAGTTACTGTAAAATGTGACTAAAATCAAAGATATCATTGCAGCCCAATACTAAATCAACTGAATATTTGACACTAAATCGACCGAATATTTCCGAAATTGTGGGGTTTCAAAGCTTACCAGAGACATCATCATGCTGTTGTCACACCTCTTGCAGAAACTTGTGGGAAGGTGATTTGGTTCACGCCTCTGAGATTCAGATTCTCCATAACCAGTTGTTTTAGTACATGTTGAAGCGAATCTCACGCTCACAACCATCTCAGCTCAGCAGCAGTTCTGAAGAACTTTTATTCAAATCAAGCGTGGGATGCCTTCAAGCTCCGTTCATCATTTTCTTAGTTGTATGGTCAAGAAAARTTTACAATGGTCATTTCTTCGCTACAGTTGTGTCATATCAACTTCCCATTGTCAGTTCTTTCTCATTTTAAGGCCATGACARAAAATGTACTTAAGAAAGTACTTGTACTATCCCGCCAAAAATAATGGGGTACTTTAGTCATGTGACTTCAAACCTTAACCTGGAAGAAATTACCCTTATTTTGTATATGTAACATACTTAAAACCTTGTTACAAATTTGAAAAATGTCTTTTTAAAACTCAATGATTTTTAAAATGCGGCAAAACATATTACATTGAGATTGATATACAATTATGTGACAATTATATTATACTATGTTACGGTTAAAAATTTGTCTTAATGACCAGGTTGATCCAGAATACATAATTTCCAAGAATAATGATGGTTAAAAACACTCTTTGACAACTATACTATTAGTATTTGACAATGTTTTCAACCTTTTTGACAACGAAATAAAAGAATGTGACATGTGAACCTTGAAACATATTACCAAATTATTACAAATATGACAATGTAGAAAAAATTATTGACAACTATCGTTTGAAGATCAACAACACTCCTTGCAAAATGATCATGATTATTTCCAGTTACTTTTCCATTAAACACTACTGTTGGGTTTTGACGTAAAATAATATAGTGTGACCAGTACGTGAACTACATTTTACCTGGACATAATAATTATTAAGAATGAAGTTATACACATTGACCTAATTTGTGAGTTAATCTTCTACCCCACCAACCTCATCATTTCCTTCAATCGGCGGCCTATAAATTGTGAAACAGGTTCTTGGTTCATCAAATTTTCATTCACTCCTCTCGTGACACATTGTTAAAAAATGGCTCATGATCGTCCACTGTGTCCAGTTGGCTATCATCATGCTCTAACAACCCTGGGGCTCATCATATCATGGGATGTGTCATTCATCGAGGAACGGGAGACACATTTCACTGGACACGACGAACTAGATTTCAACGATTTTGTTTACATGACACCAACCAACAACGGTGATAGAGTAGAAGTACAAAATGATGTTCTCAAGAACATTTTCATTAATCCATGCGCGACTTGGCCTCCTCACCTGAAGGAAATGATCATGATTGGAAGGTACGACACTCTGACTCCAGTTTACATTCCCAATCTGTTTGACTTTCATCTCAAAATTAATCTTAGGTACACGTTTAACATGTTAAAGAAAACTGTGCAAACTTACGTTTGAATGACCAAATTAATTCCACTATGGCTAATGAGAGAAGTCAACTGAAAACCTAACCCAKAAATAGGTGGTCCAATTTATCTACTTGAGTGTAGCCCCCTTAAGTTGGTGATGCCATGTCACACASACTCCCTCTACGTATTTCAACTAAACAATMCAATACCACAACAAGACTTTACCYTGTCGATGTTCCATGAAAAGAATCAAGATGATCTTAATATGAGAGTTGACCATCCCAATAGTAGGTGTCATGGTGTGACACTTGCACCAGACTTAAATGACGCGCTACCAACCTGTGTTAGAGGGAGTGTTGTTCTAGTGTGGAATGTAAAGAATGTGGCTAGGCCATCCTTTCGTGTAAAACATTAAGCGACTCACCGAAATCCACTAATCCGTTGTCATCATACTAACAGAACCAAGGATTTCATGTTTGGGTTTTACGATGTTGTTCGATGAACTCGAACTACAAAATACTAGTTGGGAAATAAACGACAACACTAGAGGTCTCATAGGAGAGGTTTTAGCTTTATGAAATACCGAAAAGGTAAACGCGACGACCCTTGTGGCTGAAGAGAATATTGAAGGCCAAATCATTATGTATGTCTCCATTAAGGTAAAAGTTAATTAAGCAGTTGTCATACTAAACCCTATGACTCGTATATCCTAGTAGTAACTATGTGTGTACGTATTATATTATGCAGCCTCGGGGACCAGRTGTGGAGTAGGAGAAAAACGCGAGTCATAAGTGGATCGGTAGTCGGGCTTTGTTGGAAGACGATGGTATTAGTTGGTTGGTGTGAATGAAATAAAGTGTTGGAATAGTTTTCATTGTTTACGTGTATTATGATGGTGAAATTCAGAGGTTTTGTTGCCGTTCCAGTCATGTAGTTAAGAGATATTGTCAAAAATATTAGTTTCATTGTTAGCTTTTACTTCGTTCTTGTCATAAAAATAATTTAATAGTCAATAATTTTAATGAAGTACCCGTTGCAGTTATTTATCCTACATTTGTAGTCAAAATAAATTATATCACTGTCAAATATGTTTCCTTCATTGTCCGTTTCGAATACATTATTTTCATTAATTTTGTTTTATAGTCAACTATTTTAAATAACGTTATCTTAAGTTTATCGACTACCTATTGCAATTATTTATCCTAAGTTTGTAGTCAAAATGCAGTGTTGCATTGTCATAAAATGTACTTAATTTGTCAGTTTTTATTTACTTATTGTCATGTAAATGTATTTTTAGTCAATAATTTTAGTTGTTTATATAAGAAGTACGTATTGCAATTATGTAACCTGAGACAAAAAACAGTATGTATGTCATTGTCGTAAATTGTGTTATACTGGTCGTTTAATTTTTTATCATTGTCAACAACTATCAAAAGTGGTAGAGTAATGTAATTGTATTTTTAGTCAACAATTTTAGTTGTTTATATATCAAGTACCTTTTGCAAAATTTAACCTGAGACAGTCAACAGTAAGTATGTCATTGTCATAAATTGTATTATAATGGTCATTAAATTTTTCATCATTGTCAAAYACTATCAAAAGTCGTAGAGTAATGTTTGGAAGATGAAACAACCCAGCACTTGCATGCAACTGGAGGACCCCACACCTTCCCATTATAAAGATACGTTACCATGCAGCACATGACCTATCATCTTCTTTGTGATACTCTTTCTCTGAAATATGGCAAACTCAAACAATCCAAGTCCCTTCCCACCATGCCCACCCAAGTACTTCCCCTCCCACAACACTCCATCCCGTATTGAAACATGGGAAACAACCCAATCACGTGTCAGAGAGAGGGACTTTAATGGTGAACAACCCCTAGACTTCAACAAATACACTTACATGAACATGGATGCCGAGAACCAAGCCGGACAGGTTGTCCCACTTCAAGTTCTACGCGATATGGTGTTCAACCCAACTAGGCGTTGGCTTGAGAACTTCCAGAATGTCGTGATGGTTGGTGATGACGGGGAATACCACCCAGTTCATCTACCAAACATTTTTGACTTAAATGGAAGGATGAGCATGCTGAGGTTCATGTGTTCCCTCAGGCACGATGAAAATGCTCATTTCGAAGGACGCACTCCGAACATTCCCAACAYCCTGAAGAGTGTCATAGCCCCGAGGCCGCAAATTCACTTTGGTGGGCCTATCTACCACCTTAGTCGTACTCCCATTGATATGGTAATGGGTTGTGGCTCAAAAGTAGTCTACGTTTACCATGTCAACCGCGAGACTCCACAAATCAATTTCCTTGTGTTCACAGACCACACCAGGCTGTTGGACCCATTGTCGAGGTTCAACTGTGTTCGTGTTGGCCCTGATAATGAGCAGAGGCAACCCTTAATTTTGAGGGGGTCTACCGTTATCGTTTGGAATGCAAGGGATGTTTCAAGGCCATCATTTGTGTACACTTTCAACCGGCTCGTCCAGATCCACAACCCCTTGGTCATGCTGATCACCGAAACCCGCATTTCCAAGATGGGGTTTATGAATATTTTGTAGCTAAGACTAGCCATGGGAATGAGCTTTGAGGTGTTGGAGGGAAAAGGCCTCACTAGAGGTGTGATCCTGCTGTGGGATGAGTTAAGGACTGAAGCAAGACCAATCATCGTCCCGGAACAAGGAACCGAATCAYTCCTTCAAATGATGGCATCTATTACGGTTAGTTCAACAACCCGAAAATCACAATTATCATGTAAATGAAGCAATAAGGGGTCCTATATACTTATTTCCTTATTTTTTTATTTWGTATTTCGATATTAATTAAGTTTTAAAAATTTGATTACAGCCCAAAGCACCTCCAACAGAGGCATTCGGTAACAGATCATCGGAGCCAGGGGAAACTTCAGGCAGTTGATGTTAGCAATCGTATAAGGTGACCTGTCCTGTCCAGRAGCAGGGTTAGTTGGACCAATTTTCCCACGATTTCCCAGCGGTGGTATTGATAATTATAGAGAACAGTGTAGTAGTTTTCTTTCTTGTGTACTTGGCTCTTGCCTTTGTATTCTAATAATATTAGTGTTTAATGGCACTTGCTTGTGTTGTAATCTAATAATAGTATTTTAATAATAGTACGTATTTTAATAATGACAATAAGTAAATTGTGTAACTTTTTATAATATATGGTTAAATTAAGTGTTCATTTAATAAAATTTAGTGTTCATTTAACAACACCCGTGTTAAGAATTAGGGGAGAATTTTTTTTWAAAAAAACTATAAACTCAATTAGTGACTTGGGGAAACATGGTGCTTCCAATTGGAGGGAACCATTGGAATGCATTAGASGGAAACATAAACAAGTACAATGTAAAATGGAGGGAAATAAAGTTGGTGGGAAATGGAGGGAAACAAAACCTTGCAATAGGAGGGAAATTATTGGTAGTGTACAAATAGTGACCACATGGTTGTTGTCAGAAACATATTCATCAATATCAAAACATAAGAGTCTAATAAAAATGGTGAAGAAGAGAGTGCAACACCCAAAAAAAATTTCCTCAAACAAAAGGGCAAAAATAATGGCAACACCAATTTATTTCCCTTACACAAAATCACTACACCAATATGAGTGTGAGGAAGAAGATCATCTCACAATATATGAGAGCTTTGACAGAAGAGATTGCCTTGAGGTAGCTACAATCGATTCCAACAACAACAGGCAATTCAAACGCATGGAGTCCAAAACTCTACTCCAACATGTATGCTATCCAAAAAACATCTCAGACTTAGAGGTGGATACTGTTGAGGTCGTGAACGGAATGGTGTTACCATTCTACACCACTCAATTGTCAGATCTYCTATGCACTATGCCAAAACACATGAGAAACACTTACYAGAGCCAGATGCGAAGAACTGCAACAAGCAACCTCCGAGTAAGAATCGATATGCTCTCAAGGATTACAGCATCCTCCCTACCTATAAGACGAGAGACTTGCTTGTTGAAGGGAGGTGCTAATCAGGTTATAATTAATAGCTACTCGAGGTACTTCAAGGTGGTTCAGTTTAATACTGAAGAGATCAACGTAATGCACATCAAAATGGAAACAAAAAGCAAGAGTGCAGACCCAAGAGATGGCAGGACGACCAAGATATAAATGTATTGCACACAAGACCTGGATTTTGGGATGCAACGGAAGTACAGACAAAAGGGCGAGGGTGAAATTTTCACATTCCTCATATGGAACTGTAGAGGAGTAGACCGAAGCACCTTCCCGGCGATAATGAACAACATACTTGTGGTACAAAACCCCCCAATGGTCATCCTAACAGAAACAAGATCTTCAAATGCTATTTCAAGTCTAGAGATTCAAATAGTCAATCACATGGAATTCAGCTTGTGCCAACCAATAGGGAAAGGTGGTGGAATTGCAGTGCTCCACAAGCGATCCAAATGTGAAATCAACTAGATCAGAGCAACAAGGGGAGGCTGGGAAGGGACTTGCTTGGTGAAGTATTAATTAAAAGAAACCTTTAATTGGATAATATTTTGCTATACTAAGTAACCCTAAAAATAATTGGGGTTTCTACTCCTATTATGTTTTAGTCGCTGTATAAAAGGGTTATATGAGCCAAAAAACATGTAAAGGAGTAAAATTTTTACGTAATGAATGTAAGACCTTTGATCAATGAGAAGTAGAAATAGAATCTTTTGTAACACCTTTGATRAATGCAAGGAAGAAATTTTTTCGATTGTCGTTATACCTTTCACAATGCATAAAACCAAGAAGTTTACATATAATGCAATCTAATCTACCAACTAGGATCAATGCAAAGTATAAATTAATCTAAATCACATAAATTTTCAGTATAACATACTTTACAAACATAAAAACATCTGGTAAATGATAACATTTAATAATATTGCTAGAGTATTGCAAGCTACAATTAAAAAACTATTAAGTAAGGCCACAAAACCATCACGTTATTATGTTAGTTCTAACTGGACAAAACTAAAGATCACACATGTTCCTTCTCCTCATTATATTGACTGAGAAGATCTTCAGCCATCAGCCCAACTCTGTCGTCCTCAAGTGTAACCTAAAATGGAGAGATATGAATTAACGAATATACGTTAGGTGAAGTGAAAGCCATCAAGAAACTCCTATTATTTTGGACTTACAACTTCCAACTTGCTACGGATTCGATCAGCACCGCGCTTAATACCGAGCAACATCACCACACCCGTGGAGTTCCTACAAGTTAACATGAAAAGTCATTCATGAGACCCCGCCAAAACGATAACCACCCGGACATAACCAATTACAGATCAACAAGAAGTGCAACAGAAGACGAAATATTCATACCCCTCACAAGGCACACCAAGCTTGACTTCATTCAACGGCCATTTACTGTAGAGCCCTATTTCCCATGATGAAGAAAGTTAGGCCATTACACAGTCCATTGCAAAGACCTGCAGCGTTGAGGAATCAAGAAACACGGGAGACGGAATACATCAACATGAACATCGGGAAATCAAGAACAGTATCTAGCAAAGTCCTCACAAATGAAAATTAAAATAAAAAACACTTAATCCGGTGCATGGACTAAAATAAAAAAAAAGCTTAAAATAAGAAAAAAGCATGGAAACAGTGGTATTCATGGATAATTTTTTTTTTAAAAAAAAAATAGATTCAAATTATAATAAAAAAAAGTTCACGTCGTCCTCAGAAATGATCATACCACATGAATATCAGAAATGAAAATTAAAATAAAAAAAAGTTCATGGATTCACAATAATGCAAATATGATCATACCAGTTTATACACAGCTCCCTTCAAGTCACCAATATCCCTTTGTAGTGGGTCAAACACTCGCACTTCACTCCGATTAGCAGAGAAATTAAGGCACCACCAACTACCCTCATCCCAAACCGGAATGAATACCTGTCAAATAGACCAGTAAATGGAGGAATCAGTTCCCTACTACTAATGTTAACATACAAATAAAACCCTATTACTAATATTAAAATACAAATACATACTAAGTTTATATCGTCGACTTCATTCCCGAGAATTTCCCAATACTCTTCACTCAGCCGGGATATTATACTAGACAAGTCACCCTCATCAGCAAGAACATCGGCCTACATGTCCATTTGCATGAACAGATGTTATATTAATACATTAGTGTTAAACCGTATGAACCATTAAAAGGGTTGTACAAAGGAATACACACCGCAAATCCTGGGTCCATCATCAGCTTCTTACTCCGCCCGATCCATCTGTTGGCCCACACTCTCGTGTAAATACGYCAAGCAACACGGACATACTAAAAAAAAGGGCGATGTATTGTCAATACACAACTGACAACTACAATAAGGCAAGTATTCTAAAGGAGACCACAAATTTCCAAAGCAAATAATCACCTGGTAGTCCAACTCATAATCACAGAGCTCAACAATGGTGCGCAAGGACTTTAATGTAGCATAAACACCATCACATAGAATCACAACAGCATCCACACTACAACAACAAGGCAAAGAACTGCGTAAGTGAAACCTTAAAGAAATAACCAACAAACATGGAGGAAAAAAAATTCAAAAATGAACAAGGGCGATGTATTACTCTAACTGCATATGGTTGAGAACATATTTGATGACTTTGTTCTTGAACCCAGCAAAGCCTGCTAGCCGCCAGCTAGTGATGTAGCTCCGACTCAATCGGCTTGGAGATTTAATCTCCCACTGCTGAATACTCCTCTCAAAAACAGGTACTATTTTCTTCCATCATCTTCCTTCGTGGAGCTGAATTCCTGAGCAGTATCATGATTAGGGGTCTCCGGACTATTCAGCAAACCTTTTAAAAAACCAGGTGGAAGTTCCACGCTACCACTACTGGAATTCGCACATGCATCCTTTGAATGATTTAACTGGTCCGCCACACGAGGATATAATGAATACTTGGATTCCATCATAGGAGGCGATGCATTGTCCATGGCATAGGCACAAGCATTTTGGATGGTAGCTTCAACATCACCACCGCCAGTCTCATTTCCAGGAGTCCTGCTACGACTCCCCGATACATCGGCAGAAGGTGTATTGTTGACATTCAACTCGGGTTGATCATCTTCTTTGTTATACAACTCAGCCGCATCTTCCTTGTTATGCAACTCAGCCACATCTTCCTTGTTATGCAACTCAGCCGCATCTTCGTTGTTATGCAACTCAGCCACATCTTCCTTGTTATGCAACTCAGCCGCATCTTCGTTGTTATGCAACTCAGCCGCATCTTCCTCATTATTGTCAACAATAAAAACATTAACCTCACCATTGACATTCCTTGTTGTGCCACCTACTTCATTTTAGCTGGGGAATTTCCACTTACTACCAAACAACAAAAGAAACGGAAAATAAAAGAAATCATACACTAAGAAACGAAAAATTGTGATTAAGGTTTATAAACAAACATTCTAAGTCACGCACAATGAATGAATAAAAAAATTCTACAATTTATAAGTAACCACACATTGATTCAAAACAGAAAACAAGCAAGAGGTGGTTTTTCAAACAACACATCAAAAAACGAATTTACAATTTAATGATAACATCTGATAATCGAAGCTCACCATCACAAAACTTCCCATCCAAATCCTGCCTATCACGTTTGTTTTTCGTTATTTTACTCAGGTAAGGATTCCCAACACTGGTGCGCTTTTACCGGACCCTCTTCCTAGTGACACCTTTACAATAATAACTAAACTCTTTACTCGATTCAGCAAGGGAACTCATACTTACAGGGGGCCCAGCATCACACATCACTAAGGGATGCTTCTCCCCATATCCCAGGTCCAAACATTGCATAACATAATAACAAGTAAACCAACTAACCAACACATTAAAAATTAAGAGAAAAGGACCAACAACAGATAAAARAATACACCAAGTGCGCCAAAGTCCCCTGTGCCCGTCACATCCTCAAATTGTGCAAGCCTCATATTCTCTCCAGACCAAAACTGCATACGAGGATAGAAGTCGGACTCGATTGGATCGCGATTTAACCTATCAAGGTACATGACCTGCTATGGAAAAAAAATCACTTTTAGCCCACGAATTTATGGAAATCGAAGAAGAAATATTTAAAAGACTAAAAATTTGAGAAACACTAACAGCCAAGAACATTGTACATCCTCCACAAGAACGAGTAAAACCCTCGCAGTAGAAYCGCTTTGCAAAGTTTGACAAACACTTCATTAGATGGTCAAGCATCAAACTACACCAATCGTACTCACTGGCACTGGCATACGCACTAGCTGCTGGAAGTAACTTAGGAGACATTCGATGACAACTAGTTGGACATAACACCTCATTCAAAGCGTACATCGTAAATGCCCTCTTGAAAAAAATCTCATCTTTAGGTTCGACTTTTTTCATTACGGCATTTTCAATTTTTTTTCGTCTATGCCTCACGTACCTTTGCTAGTCCCTTTGCGAGAGTGAAACCCAAAAACCTTCTTAATGTCGTCTATCTCACTCACCATAGCCTCGGTTAAGGTATGCCTATTTGCCTAGACGAATATTAACCCCCCAAGGGTTCTCYGAATCTTTTTCGGAACATCAACCCAACAAACCAACCAGTAACATAGGGTTCTGGGCAACCACTTGTCAACCAATGAAAACAACCCAAACAATCCCATCTCACCAACCCACTTCTTCTTCAATGGGCAGAAGTCAGCCACCACCAATCCAAAGGCCTCAGCTCTACAATGAACATTGGGATAACCACTATTAGCAAGGAGCTCACGGACAATCATCCGATCTTCTTTCAACCGACCACCTCTGCTAAGTGAATTATCCTTCAAAATGATAACACCACATGGGTTAGACCATAGGATTACTTGGCAAATCAACGTTGCAACTACACAAGCCAGCGAAAAAGAAAATTGGACTTCCTTACCCGATAACACTCCGGATGAAAATTCTTATTCCAAGTTMATGCATTTCCTTGATAATGAGTGACATGAGCTTGACAACATAGCATTTCAATTGCATTGGAATTATACATAACGACGTCAATGAAGAGAACAACAACGCAAACATCAACAATTACACCATAACCTATCCAAACAGAAGTGTCAACAAAAATTAATCAAAATAACTAAGCTACTGTTCGCCTGCCATGATTTCATTTCAAATGAAACACTTCGATTTCTTGAATTCAAATTRTGATATTGAAAACCAATCTTCATGTCTGGGAAAATCTAACATTTTAAGTTAATCATTTCACAATATCACCAACAATGATAAAATATGACCAACAATATCACCAATCATCTTCAATTCCCCAACAACTACCAACACATCACCTATCATTCTAATTTTCATTTATTCTATGTCCTCCAATAAGCAAAAATATACATAGTACATTATTGTTATGCCATCTTTAAAGGTTCACATTTACAACGATAAACATCTTTTTCCAATATCAACTTCTACATGACAATAACAAAAATTCAGCAATTTGCAGGATGATCGAAGACAATTTCCAAAGTTGTACCTTTCCATGTAGGAGACATAAGTTGAAGAAAAGGGAAGAGGAATTTCCAAATGAGACCTATTTAGGAAGAATTTCCAAACTCTAATTGTGGGGCTGATTTATGGAATATCCAAACTCTAATTGTGGAATTTCCAAACACTTGAATTCAACCAATTGATTTATTTGAAATGAAATAATCAGATCCAAACAGGGCACAAATGAAATTCGGTAATTGAAGTCTAATGAAATTAGGAAAATTTTCAGTTTTGGCAGAAAGCACAGCTTAGTGACAATCATACCACAACTTAAAGAATAGCTTAGTGACAATCATACCACAACTTAAAAGCACAACTTAGTTACAAACACACCACTTAGTTACAAACTTAGTTCAAGCTGCTGGAAAATCGAATTAACACCTTATCTGAAAAAATAATAAACAAAATTTGAATTCCTCGTTTGGTTATTAGACCAGTTCTTGATGGATCGGAATTTTTAACCTGAGTTTAATTTTTTGCGATAATTTTGGGAAGGAGAAGTGGCAACAATAATTTCTGATTTTACGGGGAAGAAGAGTAACAGTTAGGAAGAGAGAGAATTAATGTTTTTGGATAATTTTGAAACGAAAACGGGAAGTGAAGGCCAGTAACGGAGGAATGTGAGTGGCCTTTAAGTACTAACACGTGAAATGACGAAACTGCCCAGCTATTACTAAATAGATGCAATTGAAAGATCAGCCCTCATAAGAGGTGTAAGAAAARTGCAACAACTACCAATACTCAAGGTCATCATTGATTATTTGGTATAAACTATCCCTCATTGTAACAACTTTGTTTGCATTTGTTTATTTGCTGATTGCTATCTTATCAGCCTTTAGTAGTAATACTCATGAGCGTTCTTAGAAAGTTGTGCTTGCAACATTTGGGGTTGGTCAAGTGTTTACATATCTTTTGATATGTTGATCTTGCTTGCATATGAGAAGAAATTTGAGGCAGCCATTCATCGGTTTTCGGTAAATTTCTAATCAAGTSACTGTATTTACAAATTTAGTGGCATTTGCTATAATTTAGGTTAAGTGGAGGGGTAGGGTGGATTGCTAGCATCTTTTCGATTCGAGTTTATTGGATTGCTAGCTTCTTGTTTTATGTCTTGTTTGTTGCTTTGGCTTTGGCTTTGAATTGTTTGATTTCATACAATGATGTCATTGGATATGATCATTTTCGGTTAGAGGATGTAGCTTCTTTGGTTTCTTTTACAGTTTCAATTGTTCAACTTGTGGTTGGAATTAGAGGGTTAACGGGCATAATGGTAGCTACACATAATGAGGTCATGTCACAAGACAGTGGAAGTTTATTGATTGAACCACTTTTAGAAGATTCGAGAGTTAGTGGTATAAGAAAGGGCTGAAGTTAACATGCTCAACGAGGCAGGCTCATGGTGCTGGACAAATTATGAATTATATGGCTGTTGATGCTCAGCAATTGTCTGATATGATGCTTCAACTTAACGCTGTTTGGTTGATGCCTGTACAAATTTCTTTGGCAATAATCCTTCTCTACAACTATGTCGGACTAGCTACAGTCACCACATTTATAGGAATCATTGGGGTTCTATTGTTTGTTTTCTTTGGTACAAAAAGGAATAATAGGTTTTAATTTAATTTGATGAAGAATCGTGACTCTCGGATGAAGGCAACAAATGAGATGCTTAACTATATGAGAGTGATAAAGTTCCAAGTATGGGAAGAGCACTTCAACAAGAGGATTCAGAACTTTCGAGAATCTGAGTATAGTTGGCTAGCCAAGTTCCAATACTCTATGGCAGGCAATATTGTAGTCATGTGGTCCACTCCTCTACTGATATCGAGCCTCACATTTGACACGTGCATACTTTTAGGAATCCCGCTTGATYCAGGGATAATATTCTCAACGACTACAATTTTTAAGATATTGCAAGAGCCAATCATGAGTTTCCCTCAGTCGATGATTTCAATTTCACAGGCTTTGATTTCACTTAAAAAGGCTACATGATTTCATGATGAATAAAGAATTGACCGAGGAATCAGTGGAGCGATTTGAGTGTTGTGATGGCGTGACAACTGTACAGGTTGAAGATGGCGTCTTTAGTTGGGATGATAATGGTGGAGAGGAGGAGCTTAAATGTATTAATCTACACATAAAGAAAGGCCAGCTTGCTGCTATTGTGGGAACTGTAGGATCAYGAAAATCGTCTTTGCTGGCTTCAATCCTTGGTGAGATGCACAAAATAAGAGGGAAGGTATGTTTGTCTTGCTTTGTTTAATTTCTTGTGAGATGTATTTGTTTTATTTAAAGCAAAGTTCTAAGATTTTTTTATGCTATATGGCTGTAAATAGTATGGTTATGATGTTTACTATACATCTAGGTGTATAACAGGCATGGTAGAGCACAGAACTACCAGTGCCAAAATACTTTGGGGGCGTATATGTGGTAAAATTGATTATTTCCGTATTGTGAAGGCAAGGGTTTATTGTACAACAACTTATGTATCACAAACGTCATGGATACAAAATGGAACAATTGAGCAGAATATCCTGTTTGGTTTGACTATGAARAAAGAGAAATACAATGAAGTTGTGAGGGTCTGCTGCTTGGAGAAGGATTTGGACATGATGAAATTTGGGGATCAGACCGAGATTGGAGAACGCGACATCAATCTCAGTGGTGGCCAGAAGCAACGGATACAACTTGCTAGGGCTGTCTATCAAGACTGTGATATCTATCTACTTGATGATGTCTTTAGTGCAGTTGATGCTCATACTGGATCCAAAATATTTAAGGTTTGATAAATGTTTCTTATAATTCCCTTGAAGTGATCCTATTTCTCGTATAATCATTTAGGGGCTGATTCCGTAGCTACGGTGTCAAGTTTAAATAGAAGCGAAGGGGTGTAGAGGAGTAAGTATAAAACAATCACGCTTGTGAGATAAGCGGTTAATCACACACCTGAGCACATAATACTACTAGAAATTTGGCTTCGACGGCGACCGTTTTACGCGACCGGTTAGCGATTGAAAACGGTTCGCTCATACGATTATGCGACGATACCAAATCTGATCGCTATTAAGGAACCGATTTATCCTGATTCGCTTATTAAAAATTTTGCGCGGATGGGAAAATTGTGGTTCCTTCCTTGTGTGTATATAAGTTAGCGACAACTGATCGGTCGCTAATAGCGACCGTCGCAAATCGGTCCGCTATTAGACCGTAGGTCGGCTATGTTTTTTTTTATTTATCACATATTTCAATCACAAACAATATTTTTATACGCTTAACTCACTCTCTCTCACTCTCTCTTTCGATCCCAATCCACAATACTCCCTTAACTCCCTCTCTCACTGCGGCCAACCGCATTGCCACTCCTCCTGCTCGCCTTTCCCCACACCTGGCACCGCCGTTCCCGCTCCACTCCTCTGCTCGCCGTCTCCCTTTTCGTTTCTTCTCCATCTTCTTTTTTTCTCCTTCTGCGCCGCCATCACAGTGTCTCCTCCTCTGCCCGGCCGCCAATCACAACACCTCTTCTCTGCGCCCGCCACTTCAAAACATAATCCCTCCTCTGTTAGGCGTTTTGGATTTAAGACCCAATTTTGTTAGGGTTTGGTTTTAGCTGTCGTGGTAAGTTTAATTTCTTTTTTTTTATTTTTTTAAAGGGAAAGATGACATTAAATTAAATATTGATTTTTTTTGTTTGTTGGTTGCTGGTCGGTTGTTTTAATTAGATTCCTTTGGTTGGTGATTTTAATCTCTATTATTGAATATTAGAAATTCATTGTGTTGTTTTTGTTGTACTTTGTTATGTGAATCTGAGAAACTTGTTTATAGCTTTGCTGAGATGTTTTCGATGCTGCTGCTTGAGAAGGTATTCTGTGTAAAACTGATTGATTTTGATACGAGCTTGAATTTATTCCTTTGCTGTTCGTTGAATCGAAGAACTAATTCCTGGCTTTAGTCAGCTTGAGTTAAGATTGTTAGGGTTTTGTCGTTAATCTATGTGGTTTTTGCCTTTAGTATTCTTGTCTTTGGCACTTGCACTTAGGCGTATGAATTCCAATTGGTAGTGATTTGTGGAGCCAAAATTGGAAGTTGGTATTTCGTGTCAGCAATTCATAGAAAGGTAAAGATTAGGTTTTATCGTACTTTTGCTAATGTGGGATGATCGAAGCAGTTTTGTTGAGGCCATACTGTGTTGGTTTAGCGGTGGCCTTGACCGAAATTTGTGATTGTAATGCTTTCTTAATGTTGTTAGTCCTCTTGAGTTATTCTCCTTGTCATTGAAATTTGTGTTTTGCTGAAATAAGCTTTATTACAACACATGTTGTTTATTCAATAGTGACCTTTATGGCTTTATTGCTGTAACTTGTACAGTTTTTTTATAAATAAAATAAAATAATAAAAATGCTTGGTGGTTAGCATATATGAAAACATTTGAACAAGTGGCCTTTCCCAGACTTTCTCCACTAATTATTGTTGGTTTTTGTCTTCAAAGGTGAAATATTTAATAATCTCTCTCTGATTTGTTAGCTAAAGTTGGAATCTTTATATGTATATCTCTAATTTATTTGCAAGAGGTGAATTCTTTATTTGTATTCCTACTTGCTGATCATCTGTAGAATAATTGCAGGTGATCAATTGTAGAATAATTGCAGCTGTTCCTGTTTTCATTGATTTTTCTTTTGCCATGTTTATATTATATGATGAAGGTAGTAATCTTGGTCAACATGTGCAATTCTTTTAAAGCTACCTGTTTTCTTCATATGCTAACTTCAATTGAATTCAATTTACTCATCTGTATGCTATAAATGAGCATTTATCCTTATATTTCTTACATAATTGAACAATTTTGTAAGAATTAAATTTGTTCTTTGCACGAATACGTTTTGTTGTTGTATCCTAGTTTCATGGCTACTTGCTCTAGCTTATCGTTATTGATGTCTTTCTTAATGGCCTCCATTCTGGTCCTTTGGAGTKTGCACATAAACAACATTATGCTATGGTTTGACCGGATATTATAGTTATAAGTTGCAACTCCCATGAAGTTTTAATAATCATATTGTTATATGGGGTGTTCTACTTCTTATGAGAAGTTGGTAATTAGCTATTTCTCAGACTTGGTTAAGTAAAAGTAGTGTAAAACTTCCAGTAATTACTCAACCATTGTCAAAATACCCCCCCCCCCCTAGTTCGTTGTCTAACTTGCTAACTTCATGCGTAAATGTTTTTTACTTCTTGTGATCAATATTGAACATGATATACAAAGTATATTATTAACGTTGCATATAAACATGACTGACTAGTTTGCTAAAATTGCACTTGAATGGGAGGTTAATGGGGATTTCTTGATTTGGTTTCTTAATTAGATCCTATTCTTTTATAGTTTTATGCATTGAGGAGAATTATATTATATTACTACCATAGCATATAAACATCACTGTCTATTTTACTTTAAAATTGCACTTGAATGGGAGGTTAATGGGGATTTCTTGATTTGATTCCTTAATTAGATCCTGTTCTCTTATAGTTTTATGCATTACTGGTGATTTGCTTTGAGGACTGTCTTCTCTTATTAGACTTAACCTGGTGAATTGTATGACAGAGAATGCTGATGCAGTCAGTTGTTTGACTTGAAAGAGAGAAGAAAGTGCTGCAGCTGTGAAGAGTTTATCGTCGACGAAGGATGCTAATAACACTGAGGCAAATGTTGCATATAAAAGAAAACTCTCTGACCTTGGTGATTTTATTGAGAGACCCATCAAAGCTGATGGCTTTCGTGAGCCTAAATCTTCTCGGAAGATACTTTCAGTTTTAGGTTAGTATACATGTTGAATTGTATCAGTTGTGGTTTATAAAGTCTTTCTTAACTTATAAAAAATGCATTTACTTTTATTGTGTTCTCGTTATCAGTTTATCACAGCCTAATTGTTTCTATCCTGTTCTGATCCTAACCTATTTAAGCCTTAAAGTCATATATTTATCTATGATTTTTTTTAAGTACTCGAGTTTTTGTGCTTTTGGATGAAAATTTCTTGCCAGCTGATTTACTGCATCCACTTAAGTTATTTATATGAAATACTACAATTTAAGCTGTGGGGAAGGGAGATCTATTTGACACCCACTGTATTTTATGGATTTGATTTGGCATAAAAAAGAGAAACTATATATGATACGGAGTATACGGTATTGATTTTGTTTCAGATTCTGCAAATAGCATTGGCTCCGAAAATGTTAGAGCCGTCAATCAAATAGTAGTTCCATGTCCACTGAAATGGCTGAAAATAAGGTGGTTTCAAATGTGATAAAGATCCTTACTTACAATGTCTGGTTCAGAGAAGACTTAGAGGTGCATAAAAGGATGCAAGCAATTGGTGACCTTATTCAGCTACACTCTCCAGATGTTATTTGTTTTCAGGTTTTCTCTCAGGTTCACTATTCATTAGCTGGTTGCTGTGCAATTCTCGCGTCTATAACTTGTTCTTTTTTTTTGGACTTTTAGGAGGTTACTCCCAACATCTATGTCATTCTTCAAAATTCTACATGGTGGAAGAAATATCGCTGTTCCGTTTCTTTTGAAAAGGTGGTCTCTAGGGCTTACTTTTGCATGCAGGTAACTTATATTCAAGGCTTTAGGCCACTTTTACTTCTTCCTTACAGAATCTGGAGCAAGTAGAAGTTACTGATTTTTTTTCATTAACACAAGTACACATCCCCGTTACCATTGCAGGATCCATTAAGAGGCAGTAAAGATGAGCTGTTTGAGCATATGGTTTCCGTCATACATGCTGGTGACGAGGAAGCTCTGGCCAAAGACGCAATGGCTCCACCAATGAGACGCTTTGTCCCCCGAGATATTGTTGAATTAGCTTGTCAAATAGCCTTTTTTAGGTGGCTTTGGTTCACAAAACTGATCGCTTATGATAGTCTGTCACACCCCCAATTCTTGTTACTGTCAGAGGTAATTTTATAATTTTTTATACTTAAATTAATACAGTACTTGTGTATAAGGAATAGTAAGCATATTTTCATTCTTGAGTCTTGATCCATTTAT
>SNQN01005509.1:0-43973 GCA_008642245.1 Bassia scoparia | reverse complement strand
GCCGAGACCTCATTTCGGTGATGTATACCCACGTTTTTCGCCCAAGAAACGACATCTCGGCGACCCGGCTCGAACTTGCCGGAATTGTCATCACGCCTTCACGACCCTGAGAAATGACTATTCAACAGTTTGTGCCCAAATACTAAGCATTCTGCTCCTACGAGCGTTCTAGATTTCTCGTTTTGTCGTTAACGGCTCAAAAGTCCCCGTATGGCTCATTTGGCCCCCAAATCTTCTCGGCCCATCATATTATCGTATAACCCATGGTTAAATTTCGGCAATTTTTCCGAAAATTGTCCGGAGACCTCGTTTCGGTGAAGTATAACCCACGTTTTTCGGCAAGAAACGACATCTCGGCAACCCGGCTCGAACTCGCCCGAATTTCCGTCACGCCTTCACGGCCATGAGAAATGACTATCTAACAGTTTTGTGCCCAAATACTAACCATACTGCCTCCTACGAGCGTTTCGACGTTTTCTCGTTTTTCGTTAACGGCTCAAAAGTCCCCCGTATGGGCTCATTTAGCCCCAATTACTTCCTCGGACCCATCATATTATCGTATGAACCCATGGTAAAATTTTCGGTAATTTTTTCCGAAAATTGTCCGGAACCTCGTTTCGGTGATGATAACCCACCTTTCGCCAAAGAACGACAACTCGGACGACCGGCTCGAACTTGCCCGGAATTTCCGTCACGCCTTCACGGCCATAGAAATGACTATTCCAACAGTTTTGTGCCCAAATAATAAGCATACTGCTCCTACGAGCGTTTCGACGTTTCTTTTTTTCGTTAACGGGTCAAAAGTCCCCCGTATGGCTCATTTGGCCCCCAATTCTTCCTCGACCCATCATATTATCGTATGAACCATGGTAAAATTTGGCAATTTTTCCGAAAATTCTCCGGAGATCTCGTTTCGGTGATGTATAACCCACGTTTTCGGCCAAGAAACGACATCACGGCGACCCGTCGAACTGTCGGAATTTCCTCACGCCTTCACGGCCATGAGAAATGACTATTCCAACAGTTTGTGCCCAAATA
This sequence comes from Bassia scoparia, assembly GCA_008642245.1. Lineage (NCBI taxonomy): Eukaryota > Viridiplantae > Streptophyta > Magnoliopsida > Caryophyllales > Amaranthaceae > Bassia > Bassia scoparia. The sequence continues at coordinate 42,935 of SNQN01005509.1, read as the reverse complement.
CTAAGCATACTGCCTCCTACGAGCGTTTCGACGTTTTCTGTTATTCCTACGGCTCAAAAGTCCCCCTGTATGGGCTCATTTGGGCCCCAATTTTTCGTCGACCATCATATTATTGTATGAACCCATGGTAAAAATTTCGGCAATTTTTTCGAAAATGTCGGAAACCTCGTTTCGGTGATGTATACCACGTTTTCGGCCAAGGAAACGACATCTCGGCGACCCGGCCGAACTTGCCCGGAATTTCCGTAACGCTTCACGGCCATGAGAAATGACTATTCCAACAGTTTTGTGCCCAAAAACTAACATACTGCCTCCTACGAGCGTTTCGACGTTTTCTCGTTTTCGTTAACGGGCTCAAAAGTCCCCGTATGGGCTCATTTGGCCCCCAATTCTTCCTCGGACCCATCATTTATCTATGAACCCATGGTTAAAATTTTGGCAATTTTCCGAAAATTCTCCGGAGACCTCGTTTCGGTGATGTATACATCACGAAATGAGGTCTCCTGAAAATTTCGTAAAAATTACCGAAATTTTTACCATCGCTCATACAATAATATGATGGGTCCGAGAAGATTTGGGGGGTCATATGAGTCTATACGGGGGCTTTTGAGCCCGTTTAAATAAAAAACGAGAGAAAACGTCGAAACGCTCGTAGGAGGTTGTTATGTAGCTTAGATTTGTGCACAAAATTGTTGGAATAGTCATTTCTCATCGCAGAAAGGAATGTGACGAAAATTCCGGACAAATTTGAGCCGGGTCGCCGAGATGTCGTTTCTTGGCCGAAAAACGTGGTATATATCACCGAAATTAGGTCTTCGGACAATTTCGGGAAAATTCTCTGAAATTTGTTACCATGACTCATACGATAATATGATGGGTCGAGGAATATTTGGGGCCAAATAAGTCTAGTCTATACGGGACTTTTGAGCCCGTTCAAAAAAACAGAGAAAACGTAGAACACTCGTAGAAGGCAGTATGCTTAGTATTTGAGCACAAAACTGTTTGTCTAGTCATTCTCATCGTCGTGAAGGCGTGCCGAAAATACGGACGAATTCGAGCCGGGTCACCGAGATGTCGTTTCCTGCCGAAAAACGTGCGTTATACATCACCTAATTGAGGTCTCCGAACAATTTTCAGAAAAATTGCCGAAAATTTTACCATGGGATCATACGATAATATGATGGGTTTGAGAAGATTTGGGGCAAATGAGTTCATAGGGGGACTTTTGAGCCCGTTAAAAAAAGAGAAAAGAGAAACGTCGAAACGCAAGTAGGAGACATTATGCTTAGTATTTTGTGGTACAAAACTGTTGATAGTCATTTCCATAGTCGTGAAGGCGTGATGGAAATTCGGGACAAATTCATGTTGGGTCGCCGTGATGTCGTTTCTTGCCGAAAAACGTGGGTTAACATCACCGAAATGAGGTCTCCAGACAATTTTCGGAAAAATGGCGAAATTTGTACTATGGATGATACGATAATATGATGGTCGGAGGAAGAATATGGGGCCAAATGAGTCCTTACGGTGGCCTTTTAGCCCGTTAAAGAAAAAACGAGAAAACGTCGAAACACTCGTAGGAGGCAGTATGCTTAGTATTTGACACAATACTGTTGGAATAGTCATTTATCATGTCTTGAAGCGTGACGGAAATTCCGGACGATTTCTAGTCGGGTCGTAAAGAATGTCGTTTCTTTGGTCGAAAAACGTGGGTTATATACATCACCGAAATGAGGTCTCTGGAAAATTTTCGTAAAAATTGCCGAAATATTTACCATGGGCTCATACAATAATATGATGGGCCCGAGAAAGATTTGGGGGACATATGAGTCCATACGGGGGACTTTTGAGCCCGTTAAATAAAAAAGGAGAAAAAGTCGAAACGCAYGTAGGAGGCTGTATGCTTAGTATTTGGGCACAAAATTGTTGGAATAGCCATTTCTCATGGCCAGAAATGCGTGACGAAAACTCCGGACAAATTCGAGTCGGGTCGCCGAGATGTCGTTTCTTGTCCGAAAAACGTGGGTTATACATTACCGAAATGAGGTCTTCGGACAATTTTCGGAAAAATTGCTGAAATTTGTACCATGGGCTCATACGATAATATAATGAGTCCGAGGAAGATTTGGGGGCCAAATAAGTCTATACAGGGGACTTTTGAGTCCGTTAAAAAAAATGAGAAAACGTCGAAACGCTCGTAGAAGGCAGTATGCTTAGTATTTGGGCACWAAACTRTTTGTCTAGTCATTTCTCATCGTCGTGAAGGCATGCCGAAAATTACGGACGAATTCGAGCCGGGTCGCCGAGATGTCGTTTCTTGGCCGAAAAACGTGCGTTATACATCACCAAAATGAGGTCTCCGAACAATTTTCAGAGAAATTGCCGAAAGTTTTTACCATGGGCTCATACGATAATATGATGGGTCCGAGGAAGATTTGTTGGCCATATGTGTCCATACGGGGGACTTTTGAGGCCGTTTAACAAAAAACGAGAAATTGTCGAAACACTCGTAGGAGGCAGTATGCTTAGGAATTTGGGCACAAAACTGTTGGTGTATTCATTTCTCATGGTCGTGAAGTCTTGWCGGAAATTCCAAACGATTCTAGCCGGATCTCTGAGATATCGTTTTTTGGCCGAAAACGTGGGTTATATATCACCGAAATGAGGTCTCCGGGCAATTTTTGGAAAAATTGCCGAAATTTTTACAATGGGCTCATACGATAATATGACGRGTCCGAGGCATATTTGGGGGCTAAATGAGTCTATACGGGGGACTTTTGAGCCCGTTAAAGAAAAAACGAGAAAACGTCGAAACGCAAGTAGGAGGGCAGTATACTTAGTATTGGGTACAAAATGTTGGTGTAGTGATTTCTCATGCGTGAAGGCGTGACGGAAATTACGAGTCGGGTCGCCTAGAAGTCATTTCTTGGCCGAAAAACATGGGTTGTACATCACCGAAATGAGGTCTCCGGACAATTTTCGAAAAAATTGCCGAAATTTTTACCATGGGTTCATACGATAATATGATGGGTCCAAGGAAGATTTGGGGGCCAAATGAGTTCATACGGGGGACTTTTGAGTCCGTATGAGAAATGACTATTCCAACAGTTTTGTACCCAAATACTAAGCATATTGCCCTCTACAAGTGTTTCGACGTTTTCTCATTGTTTCTTTAACAGACTGAAAAGTTGCCCGTATGGACTCATTTGGCCCCCAAATCTTCCTGAACCCGTCATATTATTATGTGAACCCATGGTAAAAATTTTGGCATTTTTTCAATAATTATTCGGAGACCTCATTTCAATGATGTATAATCCACGTTTTCGGCCAAAAAATGACTTCTCGACGATCCGCTTGAATTTTTCTGGAATTTCTGCCACACCTTCATGGTCTTGAGAAACGACTATTCCAACAGTTTTGTACCCAAATACTAAGCATATTGCCCCTATGAATGTTTCGACCTTTTCTCGTTTCTTCTTTAACAGACTGAAAAGTCCCCCGTATAGACTCATTTGGCCCCCAAATCTTCTCTAGACCCGTCATATTATAATGTAAACACATGATAAAAATTTCGGCAATTTTTCCGAAAATTGTCCGGAGACCTCATTTCAGTGATGTATAATCCACGTTTTTTGCCCTAAAATTATCGTTTCGGAGACTTGACTGGGTTTTGCCCAGAATTTCARCTACACCTTAAGGATGATGAGGGATGGCTCCTCGCTAAATATCAGTCTCAAATGACGAGTGTTGTGTCTCCCAAACGTGTTTTGAAGTTTTGTCGTTTTCGTCGTTTGCGGCCTTCGAAACCCCATCATATCTCTTAATTTTRGCCTTTAATTTTGTGTGGCATCGTTATATGGTTGTGAAAACCCACTGTATGCTTTTTCGATTATTTCGTCCTAAATTGATCTAGTGAACTGATTTTTGTGATAATTAACTTTTTTTAGCCTAAAATTATCATTTCGTTGACCCGTCTCGATTTTGCCCATAATTTCTCTCACACCTTAAGGATGACGAGAAATGACTCATTGCTAAGTTTCTAGAGAAATGGCTAAATGGATCATTCACTTATGATTTTTAACCTAGATAAGCAAAAACCAGTGTACGGGCGTGCAACGTCACCGGGTCGGACTAGGTTCGGTCCCTCTGCCCCGCGGGGTACATTCTCGGTTGAGACAGCGTATTGCGAAGAAATTAATTCTCGCTATTTTGCATAGTGTGAGTATGCTTGACGTTGAGGGTCATAGAAATTCGAAATCGAATAGAGGAAGTCGCCACCGCACTTCTTCGGGAAGCTGCAGAATCCATTTTAAGCCTTGCCGTCATGGTGCATGCAAGGCGAAGGACTCCATATTAGGTCGTGCRCTAAATCTGGATTAGGGGACGAGGGTAAGGGCGAAGTAGTGCACAACACCCCCCGCATCTAGCGGCATCTACTAGGTCTCATTGCAAATCCACCAATCGCAACATCGAACAACACATATGTCCATATTGATCCTTAGTAGTTACTAGACGTGTTTGTTTAATGCATGTAAGACTATTAATTGTTGTCGCTTTGAATTAGGTCAAGATTCAAGGATCTTAAACTGTTTGTCCATAATTATCTTATAGGCGTGACAATCAATTAATAGGTCTTTAATTAGCAAGAATAATGGTGATGGAGAAAGTGTGTACAAGAATAAGACTTAGAATATACATGAAAGAAGGAAAAAATGACTTACCTCGAATCGCTATCCAAGATAAGACAAAAAACAAAAACAATAGTTAGATTTGAAATCGRAATCTTCTCGCAAAGTGYTATTTACATGAGAAAATCAAAGAAAAAGTTAGTATTGACAATAATATTGAAATCGAATTGAAAACAAAGAAATGAGAGTTTATTTATATTTTTAATTAATGTCAAATAGTTGATTATTCAATGTTACATGATTCAAAGTAATAAAAACAAGCAAAATCAAAGAACAATTAAATTAAGAGAAGAAGGAGAGAGCTTCTATGAGTTTTGTGCCCTCATAGGTTATACTAACAACGGTGGTCCAACAATCCTCAAATCATTGCTTTGAATGGCTTGATATCTTGATTTGAATGTGTATTGAATATGTTTTTGAGTGTGTATTGAATTTGAAAGAGTTACTTTGAGAGTTTTTGGAAGAGAGAGGGAGGGGTATGGACGAGAGAGCGAGAGAGAGAGAGAGAGAGAGAGAGAATAGCCAAGCTTTTTTTTCGTCCAAAGTTGCAAATGAGAGGGGGGGTCGGCCTATATTTATAGTCCAAAGCCAAAAAAAGGCATGAATTTGGGCGCAATTACGCCCAAAACTGGGCACAATTACGCCCAAAACTGGGCGCAATTGCGCCCAGTATCTTGCCATTTTTTGGCTGATTTCCCTTGTCTTTTATTGAAGATTGCGTATAATATAAAATCGAAATAAAATATCATTTGATTTTATTTGATCGCGAAATTTTGATACAAAATCACTCATTGATTTAGAGAGATATTCGTGTGGGCCCCATACTCGGATGCGGCCTTGAAGCTCCCGAAATGAGCCGTTTCGCTCGGGTGTGTGTTTTTACTTAGGAAACTCATAACTATTTTTCTACAACTTCAAAAATTATGGAAAAATATGCAAAACAATTCTTGTAAAAAACAGTGCATTGTGTCAAAATTTCATGAATTTTGGAATTGTTTTCATAATTTAATTAATTATCGCAAAATTAATTAAATTTCTGAAAATTCCGAAAATTGCCAAAAATGCTTAGAAAAATTCCGAAAAATTCTAGTAAAATGACTAAAAATAAGTTAAAATCATTTTGAAATTGAAATTTTTTTAAGGGTGCTTTGGGCAAGAAAAGGTGCTTCGGCTTTGCAAATCGAGATTCTAGAGCATTGTTTTATGCAGTTGTTCTTTAGAATTGGACCAATTGCATTGTGGTATAGTTTTATCATTGGCCTTTATGGAAGAACAAATGTAGGTATCTACAACCAGTGATTTATAGCCTTCAATTTTGATCGATTTTGGAAATTTTCRGGCTTAAAAAGGAAGTGGTCGGTCCCATGAACCTAATAACAACCCAAAAAGTCATTTAAGGTGTTTGAATCGTTCACTTTTTACTAAAATCATCAAAATCGATGATTTTTAGCCTTCAATTTTCATCGATTTTTGAATTTTTTCAAGCTCAAAGGGAAACGTGTGGTGGTTGATCCCAAAGACCTAATAATAACCTGAAGAGTTAATTGACTTGTTTGAATCATACACATTGTCTTTAAAAGCTCTTGGAAGGTGAATTTTAGTAAACGACACCTAATTGAAAAATGATCATTCTTACCGATAAAAGACTTAAGAGTAGGATTTTGTACCTTTTCAAGCTTGGTAAGGATCAATGTCGTGTCAATGATCAATTCTAAATGTACCCTCGTTGGAGGTATGAAGTTGTTTTTTTAATTTAAGATAAGTAATAACAAAAATAAACTTATTACTAAACATTTCATCTCATCTATCGTCAAATATTTACTTAAATATGTCGTTTAAATATGTGACACTCTACTTAAATAGATAGTAGTGTCACATTAAACACAAGGACAAAAATTCAACTACTTATAATACGAAGCATAAAGCTAATATTTGAACACAAAAATGGAAACATGTAAATTGATTATCATCATCGTCAAAAGTAGTACAAAAATTGCTTATTGCATATTTGCATATACACATTTTTCCAAAGCAAAAAACAGCACAGATAAACAAAAGCAGAATCTGTWGCTGCAAATTCGAATGCGATTAAGTTTTGTATTATCTCTAAGGAACGACGAACAAAGAAAAGATTAGTAAAAACAACTCAGAGAAATCTAAAGTGTTCTTGACACCTATTTCTATCTAATCATCATCCCTCTGTCGAACCGTGGTCCTATTTCTACCTACATGGTGTAGTGTTGCTGAAGGGTGTCGATATCTAGCCCCTTCAGTTTCACCACTGACTCAACGTGGCCTTTGAGTGTGTGAAGYTCCCTCAACCTGCATACATAAAATGAACCGATTTATGATTTTATCTCAATATGATCGAGTTTCTTCATTCAAAACCATAAWTCAGCAYGCTTTTACCCTGTACTAGTGACTGCGACTGTCTTACCTTGCAACTTCGGCTCTCCTCTTTGCTTGCTCAGCAATCTCYGAGAGTTCTCTGTAATTGGTCTTCTCGTTAAATAGTACAGAAGAAGTTTGAGCAGGAGGATGGAGACCRTGCAGGGTCCTTTGTGCAGTAGCCCACTGTGCTTCCCTCTCTTCTTTTCCATAGTCTTTCTTTGTCGTAAAAGCAGTCTAAGGAAGACAAGAGGATTTGTCAATTGATCAGTCAGTTGCAAACCAACAGAGAAAAAAAAAAGTTTCTGAAACAACAGCAACGTTACCTTATTGTCCAGAAGATTATTCCAAGCCCTTCCACTCAGCACGTAGCGAATGATAAATTTCAGTACATCAAGTGGAACATATGTGACCAGGCTGTAGATCCATACAACACCAGCCCATCCCCAACCCATTGCTTCAATCTTTGCAAAGCGGAAATTGGCATAGACGGCAAGGACAGTTGCTACCTGTTGAAAATAGGTCAATTCCATCAGAAAAGCTTTTAACAATTATCTCAAGTCATGTAATATCACACGGATAATAAACAAAATAATATGTGTGTGGCTTTACCAGCTGAGCTACCAAGAAAGCTCCGAACAATAGCATTCCTGGCCGTTCAACGTATGACCAGCTGCGAGATCGTGTGACAAAAATGAGGGCCTGGCTAATGACACTCACTTGCAGGTACAAGGCTGACATCATCTGACCATGAGACAATGGCTTCACATGAAAATGTTGCTGCAAAACCAAAACAAATTGAGGTTAATTGAAATSTATCTTAAATAATATGAAGGAATTAGAGCCAAAAACATGGATAAACTGACTGCTGTAAGTGTGTAATGGGTAATATACCGTGAAGAAATTAGTGCTGTTCATGAGCCAGAAGAAAACTACTGTCATAAGTGCCTGGTACCCTCCCAAAACAACACCAGTGGCAAAAATTTCGTTCAACTTCCAGCTGTCTGGTTGGGGAGAAGGYTTAACTCTGTCCTTAGAGATTGTCATAATTGTTCCTAGTAGCAAATATTCAAAGAACAGAAATTAATGAGAAAACATGACAGCTTAGTCAATAAAAGTTTACAAACATGTTTTAACTGATGACATAATAGTTGCTATGATTATCTTACCATCATTTAGAATTGCAATGATTAGAACCATAAATGGAGAAAAGTCAAATTTCCAAATCAAAGCGATGAACATAAAGCCAAACTGCAACATAAAATAAGACAAGATGGTTAAACATTGCCTTAAAACAAGAAGCTAAACCTAAATCACATTGAACTTAGCATAAGCAAAATTTACCACAACACGAATGGTGATTGAAACAGCATAGATCTGCCCAAAAAATAAAAACTTGTTAGGAAGAAAGAAAAATGTATCAAAGAATTTGCACGAAGAAACATATGAATCAGAATTATCAGCATAAAGAAGGCACAAACTGTATAATTCTTCATCCTCTGGAAGATAGCCCTACTGGTTAGCACAGCACTGATGATAACACTCAACCCAGGTTCTGTTAAAACAATATCAGAAGCACTCCTTGCAGCATCAGTAGCATCAGCAACAGCAATTCCTATATCCGCCTTCTTCAAAGCAGGGGCATCATTGACACCATCACCAGTCATTCCACAAATATGTTTGCTTTCTTGCAACCTCTTCACAATTTCATACTTGTGCTCCTGTCTCTTATACACATCAATTTCATACTTGTGCTCTATAATGAGGACAAAAGGCGATCAGTAAAATCTTTCCATTTCAAGTTTATATTTGATTAAATCAWAAATCAACTTCCTGGTTAGCTGAAATATAACAATCAAAGATTTCTMCAGAGGTGAAAACAAAAGAATTTCACTTAATTAGAAACTCAAAAAATAGAGGGTCATGTGTAGMAGACAACTGCCTAGTCAAAMTGTACAAATAGAACCACAACATACCAGGGAACACCCCAGCAAATCCATCAGCCTTCTCAATTAATTCATCCACAGGAAGACCTGAGACACTTGGGTCTTTATCTTGTCCAAGCAATGAAGACGAGGGGTACATATTAGTCCCCATTCCAAGTCGTCGCCCAGTCTCCTTTGCAATGGCAAGTTGATCACCTTAAGACARGCAGAGCATTATACAACAGGTAAGCCATTAAGAAGGTACCGATACATGGAAGAAACACAGCATTAGCAATGTAGCATTACCTGTTATCATCTTTACATTCACRCCAAGATTCAGAGCTCTCCTAATTGTTTCAGCACTGTCATGTCTTGGAGGATCAAATAGCGGCAATAAACCAACAAACTGCCATGGAGCTCCTGGACTTTCTTTTGTTTTCTCTGGTATCTCCTACAGAAAGACAATCCAAAAATGAAGTTAGGCTTACAATTTGTGGAACAGTATCTATATTATACTAGTATATCTGTACTTTAGGCACTTAGATAGTAATACACGAGGCTGAATACAAAACCTGTCTTGCAACAGCCAGAGATCTCAACCCACGTTCAGCATAACCGTCAATAACAGCATGGACCTTCCTTTTGACATCCTCTTTGCAGTTGCAGAGATCGATAATCTGTAGGCATATATGATTAAACCAAATAGCAGTCGAGTCTTTAATTACAATGTCTAGCTAAAGTGTGCGACAAATAAATTACCTGTTCAGGAGCACCTTTACTAGCTCGATGCCAATTTCCATTAGAGTCAATGTAAGTCAAAGCAGTCCTCTTATCCACAGGATTGAAAGGGAAAAAATGGATCTCTCGTATTCCAGCTCGTGCCTACCATTTTTTCAACAATAAATCAGGATATATTTGACCCAAGTTTAAAGCAGATAACAGTTAACWATKTAATGTTCTTGTTAAAGTGGTTATACCTCTTTAGGATCTGCTAGCATCCCTACCATGCAAGCATCAATTGCATCCTGATTCTCAGTCCTTGAAGCCCTTGCTGCAAGCAATAGTACATAATCTTTCTCCGCTCCTTTCAAGAAGACTTCAATTAGATTTTTGTCCACAGTGAGCTTATTCAATGTCAATGTCCCTGTCTTGTCACTGCAGAGTACATCCATGCCTGCCATTTCCTCAATGGCTGTCATCCTCTTGGTGATGGCACCTTGCTCGGACAGCTTGTGTGAACCAATGGCCATAGTGACAGACAAGACAGTTGGCATAGCGATTGGTATCCCACCAATCAAGAGAACCAATAAATTGTCAATTCCATCTCGATACTTACGGTGCTGTATCGGGTACATGACTACAATCTCAATCAGCATTCCCACAGCAATTGAGCATATACAGAAGTTACCAATTGCTGTAAGCACCTTCTGAAAGTGCCCAACTTGGTTAGTGCTGTCGACAAGGTGAGCAGCCTTCCCAAAGAAGGTATGAACACCRGTAGCTATGACGACTGCTTCTAGTTCACCTTGTTTGCAGGTAGACCCAGAGAAGACCTCTTCTCCAGGATTTTTAGTGACGGGCATAGATTCTCCAGTCAGAGCAGATTGATCGATCTTCAGAGGATCTCCTTCAAGTAGACGAGCATCAGCAGGGACTATGTCTCCTAATTTGATACTAATTATATCTCCTGGGACTAATATTGCTGCCTCCTGCTCATTCCATTGCCCATCTCGAAGAACCTGTATAAAATATCAAAGGAGTAAGTATAATTTTAAATCGTTTAATGAGAATGGTGCAACACTAGCAAAATATTATTTTCTTTTACTGCTTGCCTTGGTTTTGGGAGCAAGGTTAGCCATAAGCGCTGCTGCTGCATTTCCAGCATTGTTTTCTTCTATGAAACTGATGGTAGAGTTTATCACAAGAAGYACCATGATACCAACAAAATCTTGCCAGTCTGGAGGTCTATTATCACCATTTGCCAAGACAATAGCCATCAATGCAGCGGCCTCCATAACCCATGACAATGGATTCCACATAAAGCCAAGAAATTTCAGGAATTTGCTCTCCTGTTGATTCCAAATAAACAATATCAGAAGTGAAGAAAGCTTAAATGGATTAACTGGAAGTTAACGGACACGGTAAGTTAMTACTCATACCGATTTTTCTTCTAGCTTGTTTGGGCCAAAAATTTCCAGACGGTTTTTCCCTTCTTCTGATGACAGACCTTCTCTTGAACATTGCAACTGTTCAAACACTTCCTCTATAGGAATTTTCTCCTGGAAAGCAGATATTAAATTTTATTATGATGAAAATATCCTCACCCTCATCGACTAAAATGATTGGRATTGATCAGTTATCAATCACTCAAAAATTACTATCAGATAGAGTCAACACTTTTAAAAAAAAAATTAAAAAAAATACATCAGTTCAGAAAGAGAAGAAAGTGATGCTAAACATATGGCTTGTTACTCAGATCACAGTTTCATCCATACTTCGTATATCAAGTTAAACTTACAAAGCAYAAAGCAAAGCTTATGGCATGTTGYGTACATCCTTCATGGCATATACAATATTACTTACACACCACAATTCWCATTTGGGTTCACTTAARAGACTTGAATAGTTAGGCGATACTTTTAGAAATATACTCATACCATACTTTCATAATGAATCATAAATAATCCATCAAAAAAATTCAGAAAGAAAATAAGTGTAAAGGATCGATTAATGACATAGTTCTACCTACAGTATTCTATAGTAATGCAGTTATGTCTACAGTATAATCTTGAGTGAAATGTCAAGAGTAAAAGATGGTCAAAAGGGATWCCGTGACCTATATGAAGCTTGCATAAGAAAGTTTGTTGGAGTAAAAATAAAAATAAAAACRTGCTTCATTAAAAAGCATATTAGCTTATCAATTTACAGCAATAATGTAGCAACATTAGACAATGATTTCTTTCATATTATCATTGAAATTCATAAAAAAAATCCTAAATTACGCATTACTTGCACAAGTGATGCCTTTGTTTCATATCAAACCACCCACATGTTATTTTATCCTCCCTTCGATGCAAATTGCAAAATATAATTCATTTAACACTATCAATGTCATTTACTTATTATTAGTATCAAGACCATGTCAAAGGTCAATTTATATTATCAATGCATTATTTGCATGCATSTTCACCAATGCAAATACAATCAAATAAATCAACTTTCTAAACATGTGTATAAAAATTTCTAAGACATCTTATAACATAGATCAGAGCAAGTATCAGAGTATGTGGATGTCAATTAATACTAAGATATTTTGATGATATTMTATGCTTAAAGTAGTACAATAACTGTTATATATGGTAGGACTTTTGCCTTATGATGTGAAAAKAAATTTTAGTTCTTCATACGCAGAAGCCTCTGCCTCTATGAGGCTGTGAGTCTGTGACAAACAGAGAACTTCATTCGATGATCCTAACCCAATCATCCCAAACTTATATTCCACCTTGAAGATTTGGGCAAATACTATMTGAAAAACAGTCTAAAGTTAAAAATAATTATTCTTCGGTCGGTTAACTTACATTTTAAAAATAAATAAGAATCCATTAAAGTTGTGATTTCAAGTAAGAATCCTAATGATTTGTTTTCTACAATTTAAAACTCATCAAGAAATTTTTATGTCCAAATTTTAAAACATCRAACTTCTTATTGAATCCTCTAAATTATTTTATATATGGACTATAATAATTCATTCCATTTCATCTAAATAGATTATCATAAACTATCAATTGATACAATTAGAAAAATAACCAAAAAAGTTCATACATACGCATATAAATATAAAAAAGTTTCATCATTTATTTCAAAGGTAAAACAGAAAAGAATTGTATTCTCTTATCCAATCAAATTATAAAAGGAGGGAAAAAAAAAGGAATGTAATTCCCGTTACAATTAAAAGTGAAAGCAAGAAGGGCCTTTTAAGTGACAATGGTTTATATGAACTTTCCACTCACAGATTCCCTCCAATCTTTGCATCACAAATTCACATTCTGATTTTATTTTTATTTTTTAAAATTTTAATTAACAACTCCGATTACTATGGCAAAAAAAAATAGCGTGAATATAATCAAGATTATTCCGAGAATTACGTAAAGATTTGATTTTTATTTTCTTGATATTAAGTTTTAAAAAAATTAGTCCAATTTCAGCACGTAACACTAAATAATATTCAACATCAATCATCTAATTAACGATCATATAGTTTCATACTTCTTATTACGTTATCAGTTTATCACAAATTACTGAAAACTAAAAAATCTTCGACAAAATTGCGCATTAACACATAAATTTTCAGTAAACCCTTAAACATAAATCAAYCAATAATCACGTAATAATTCAAAATCTAGATCCGATATAACTCAACTTCATCACGCACAAAAAAAAAGCTTACAATGATCAAAAGATTAACACAAAAACACACGTAAAATTACTCTAAACATCACAAGCTTCAACCTCAAATCAACAAATACGAAACATGCTACCAAACACAACGAAAATTCATAGTTTTTTTTAGCATTTCATCACGAAAAAATCACCAAAAAAAAACGCCAATAATTTCTAATAATGTAATAATAATGCAGGAATTTAAAAGGAAAAAAATAATACCAGATCAACATTCTCATTTTTGATCTCTTGAAGGCTAGAAGCCCTAGCGCCGGCCATATTCACCGGAAAATCGCGAACGACGCTCACTCAGTCGTCGTCAACTCGATGATAATCAACTACAAAAAAAAAAAAAAAAAAAAAACCACAACAAAACAAAATTTCTACTTCAAAATTTATCAAAAAACTCAAAATAAACCCTAAAAAAAGCGACGAAAAATTATCGCTTGCAAATTTACGGTGAAAAATTCAAAAAAAGACCCTAATTTTGGAAGAAATATTAATGGACGAAGCTCAGCAAAATTACGCACCTTTTTTTTTTCTTCTGAAAGGAAGATGCCACGTTTTGTTTTGTTGAGTGATGAATTTTTTGGAAGAAAAGGAGGTGAATTATATTTATACTAACAGTGGACTATAAGGTGGGTCCCAGTGGCTCGCTTTATCTTTGCCTTATTATCTACAAGCAACGCCTATATCATACAATCCACACCCATATTGCTAGATACAAATTCTATTTTTTTAAAAAAAAAATAAAGATACGAGTATTAGATATTTCGGTTTTTAAATAAAAAAAACATAAACTTGATATAATGGGTAGCAAAGATAAGATTTTTTCAAAAAAAAAACTTAAAAAGATAATTTAATTAACAAAATCCTATCTTTTTAAAACCTATCTTTGCAACCCATTATATCAAGTTTATGTTTTTTTTATTTAAAAACCTAAATATCTAATAGGAGTTGTATCTAGCAATATGGGGTGGATTGTATGATATAGGCGTTGGAAGAAGGGGTTGTATATTGCTAGGTAAGGGAATTGTATATAATAATTTGCGATGTACGAGTATCATTTTAATCATGGCATTCATGGGTTTCGATTTCGGTATTAGGCCCAATAAGTTCAGATAAGATTATAACGGGTAGGTCTAATTAGGGTTTATTAGCGATAAAAAGAGTGATTAGTTATAATAAACTAGTTTTTATGTGCACGCGATGCGTGCTTAGACATGTAAAACTTGTATTTCATTATAAATGATTATAATTGTATGTATCATATTACAATGTTTGTATACCTAATAATTAGCAACAATACAATAATTAGTCTTAAATGTAGTTATTTTGTAAGTAAATATGATTTGAAATTCAAAATAATCTCTATTATATAAGCCAAGGGGGGAGCAATGGTGTCCCCCTATTAAAAGACATAAATACCCTTAATGATGTAAAAGACTTAATTGTCCTTAATTAAAAAATAATAAATTCTCTTTATTWTTTTACTCTCCATATATACTAAACAATATAAAAAAAGTATATTGACTAATTTTTTCCCATGAATAAAAAAAAGAAATGTTAATTAATTAGTGTAAAACATTCAAATAAAAATACATTAATTACATTGACTAATTTTGAAAAAAGTTTAATTAATTAGTATGAAAAAATTCAAATATAAATACATTAATTACATGGAATAATTTTTTCACATGAAGCCGTTAATCATTGCAAATTATTTTGAAAATCATATTGAATTCAATATCTATTTATTTCTTATGTATTTCAATATTACTATTTGTATGTCAATGTAATTAATATTTTCATCTCTTTGTCAAGAGATTCAGTTGAAAAGAAAAAATTACATCGAAAATTTGAAAATCATAATAATCCATCGCCATTGTTAATTTGAAACTGTACCCAATTACATGATTTTTTTAATTGAATATTTGTTTAATATAAATTTTTAACTGATCGCACGCATCGCGTGCTTATAGTGCTAGTTAGATATATGTTTCAATTCAATTTGGGATAATATTTATTTATTTAATCTTTCATTAATTAAGTCACAAAATTAATGCAATTTTCATTTTTCGTTAAATAATAAGCAAAGGGTAGTTTAGGCATATCAATTCATATACTCCCTCCGTTTTTTTAGTTGTTCCAGTTTCTATTTTGGGATGTTTTTAAATAGTTGTTCCAAACCAATCTAAAAATAACTTTTTCACATTTTACCTACTTTATTTACTCTAACATTAATGACTTACCCCTTTCTAAAGTCAACTTTCATTACTTTACCCAATCTTTTCACCCAATATTACTATTTCCCATAAAATTTCATTCACACATTTACTCTTTTACCTAACTTATTCAACTTTTTACCCAACTTACTCAACTATTTTATTCAACTCAATCAACTCTTAAAAACCGTTCCATAATGGTATGGAACATCTAAAAAAAACGGAGGGAGTATTTTTTAAAAATCATTAAGGGTATAATGGACTTTTAAGAGGGGGACACCATCTTCCCCCTCCTTCCCTTATATAATAGAGATTTAGGGATATTTTTAAGTGAGTATGAATGCATCCTTGATTTATTGTTAGAGAGTGTTTGCTCTTATGTGAGGGCTTCTCATTAAAAAAATGCCTAAAAACTGATGACATCTTATTTTATATTTTAAATTTAAATTATTTTAATATACGATTAATAATAATAATAATTATTATTATTATTATTATTATTTATCATACAAAAAAAAATTATATCTAAAATTTAAATCTAAATCTATAAAAAGCCACAACTCCTCCGTATATACTATCACATGAATTTTTTTAATCTAAAATCAAATCTAAATTAATAAAAAAGATTATATATTATACGGAGTATGACATATTAAATTGATAAGAATTATAATATACGACATATTATTTCTTCCATATACTGGATCTTTTACCACTATTTTTTATAAAAATTTAACAAATAGTTTTTTTAAAATCAATCCAAACAATACTAAATTGTTGGTTGCAACTATACGGGCGATCGTATAAAATACGTTTTTTTTTTTTTTGACGGAGACATGATGTGCTAAATTTTTGATGTATTGATCACATGGCCATGTAATATTGTGGTGTAGGATACATGAATTATGGTGGATTATTAGAAGAGATTAAGTCAAATCTCGGATACCACATCTTTTTTTAACCAATTAAGCTACGTGCTTAATTAGCTATATTTCAAACCTCCGTGTTTTTAAAGTACTTTGATTGCCACAAAAGAGTGAAAATGATATGATCGAATCGATTTCAAAATTTTCTGAAAAAAGGAAGACGAACTCTAACCTATAGAGGGCGCGGTCTAAAAAAGGGTAAATATAGTTTCATTTAGGTAATGACAAAATCAGTAGTAGAAAGTAAAATTACAGTAGTATTATTTTTTTTGAAGTATATATGCAAAAGAAGCCTCCAATCAAGTAATCAACTAATCAGGCTTCATTTGTAATTGCGTTTGAAATTATTCGGCAAATATCTCGCGAACAAATGTTGCGTAAAAGGAAGTTGTTACGAAATAGATACTTATATAGAAAGACATAAGTCAAATCAAGTTGATTATCCTCTAATCCTTGTAAACTTGGAAAGTAAAGCATGCTTAATAATGTTAACAAAAATTAACAAAATATCGAATTGGATAATGGCAATGGCATTGATATATTGGTCGGAGCTTCCTTCCGGGTTTCAAGAGATCGATTTTCATCCTTTGCAAAAATAAAAAATAAAATAATGTTCGTTTAATTGGATCAATAATAGAGGCAGGGAAAACAACGCTTCGAATTATATTTTGAGAAGGTACTATACACTACCCCTAAAAGTCGGGATTATTATTGAATAAATAATCAAACGTCTAGATTAGTTGGGAAGATTGATCGTTGAAAGTTTGGATTATATAAATCAAAATTTTCAAACAATGATCATATATGGATCGATGAATTTCTATGTACTCCGTATATAAAACCGTAATGAATCAAACAGAAACCATTTTCCAAAACCATGAAATTTAGTATATACACATGGTAATTAGTAATAACCTTATGTGACTTGATTCAATAATCCTAGAGAATATAATTTTCTATTTTAATTACTTGATATAATGGGCTAAGCTTGAGTAAGTAAAGAAGATCATATGCTATTATAGGTTGAAATAGGAAACAAATAATAAATACAAGTATCTGAATTATTGGTGATTATTCACAAAAATTCATGTCTCAAATATTATTCCATGCAATCTTCAATTTGCTGCAACGGCTTATTCGAATGGTTTTTTCTAGGGGAGGACATTTTCTAAGGGCAGTTTTTTGACCAACATGAATGATACTCTCTTAGTCCTTTTGACTTTTGAGTTTTGACCTTTAACATTTATCTTATTTTTCGTGTTTATGTCTTGTGATTTGTAGTTGAAAACTCTAAGCTAATTTTCGATGTATCATCGTATTTTTAGATTTTCTATTTGTACCGGTATTTTTTAAAATTTTTGTTGAATTTCACGTGGTATCATTATACTATAGTTTATGTAATTCTCCATCATATAACATTCCATGCATTGGTTATTAAAATGTAAATTAAGGGTTATGTAAGGTAACGATTTTGTCTCGATTATGTGTACGGAAAATTAGTTAAGTTAAAGATTTTGGGTAATTTTGGTCGAAGTTGAGGTCAAAATTAATAAAAATCATCAAAGTCGATTTGAACTAATTATTTGATCCCTAAGAGGCAAAATAACCCTCCAAGACATTATTTGAACATTTTGTATAGTAGGCAAACCAAAACACAYAAATTGAAATGAATTAATTAACTTCAAAATTAAAATTTTACTTTAAAAATGCTATAAAAGTGATACCATATGAAATTTGCCATTGATTGAAATTGGAGCCATCACAATGCACTTAATAATGACTGCTTCATTCAACATGATGATGTGAAATGGAATGGTTTGACTTGACAAATGTCGTGGAACAAACTGTTGTGGTTTTCATCCATTCAAGTGATTGAATTCAAAACTCATGCACAAGTTAAAACGTTTAATTCATTGCTTTAAAGTGTGATTTCATTTAAGTTTTTTCTAAAATTTTAAATAAACACGACTTACATTATTATATATGTAAGCTTTCAACATTTAATCAAAGGCTGCACACTGAGAAAAGGATCGATCTCACGATCTCTTAAAACTAGGAGTGAACCACATTCGATCTCAACGTAAGATTGTGTTTATGCATGTCAACAGCAAAGAATTGAAGACGGTTTTAAGGGTTTGAGTGGTAATAAAAGAAAAGAAGCTAAGGTCCACCATAATCTCCACACATGACATAATAACAATAACAAACATACATAATATTGATAATAACACATTGAACCTTAACACTATATATATGATTTTCGAATTACTAATATAAAAACCGTGAAAAAATCAATTTTAGAAATCTTTGCGTTATTGGGGAGAAAATTAAAGGTAGGTTTGCATGGAAGAAGAAGAAGAAGATGATGATGATGAAATCAGTTAACGCTAATAAAGTAATAAGTAAGGTATTTATAGAAAGCCCTTTGTTATACGTAGTACAATTGATTATAAATAGTGGTACATATGTTAATGTAGTGAAACAAAGAGTTGGGGTTAAGTGATACATCTCAATCAATCAAAGTGCCACGTGTTGCGTTGCTGATTCATCTGGTCAAGCACTTTGGAGTAAATCCCTTTCCTCTGCCGTACGATTTTGTTATTTTAGCTAAACGATAAGCCGTACGATTGTTGCGTACGGCCTTTTTTTTTAAAAAAAAAATGAAAATTAATAATCACACATTTTGGTGGTCTGTTCTCAATAATTCAATTTCAAAGTAATTACAGAATAATTCCAACTTTTAGGGTGGTCTTCCCAAAACAATTTGAACTCTCATTTTCTTACATAGAACAAGCAAAAAATGGATCAACAAAAGCAGCAAAAAAATGAGAGTTCAAATTATTTTGGGAAGTCCACCTCTAAAGTTGAGATTATTCTGTAATTACTTTGAGGTCGGATTATTGAAAGCAGACCACCAAAAGGTGAGATTATTAGTTTCCATTTTTCTTTTTTTTTCCTCAAACATTTATTTTATTTTAACGAAGTGGTCTTAGCATCATGGTTGTAGACCATGTCTATTATTAATCAAGTGGTCGGAAGCTAAGTTCGAATCCTGATCATTGGAAATGAAAAGAGATTCATGACCAGTATTTTACTCTTAAGTGGAGTACTCGAGACGGTGAAATTAGTCACTATTATCGACGGTGAATACCCTAATTGTTCGCTTAAAAAAACATTTATTTAGTTTACATCCAACATTCATTCTCCCACCGTCCCACTACTCACAGTCACCACATATGTGGAATTCCATCTTGAACTAAACTTCTATTTTAGCGCTATTTTTATTACATCAACCAAATACATAATGTAACATGCATGACTAACATCATCTATCATCTATCATCTAGTGTTATTGTAAATGGCATATGACTATTAGTTAGTGAAATTACTTCTTCCCGTTAAAAAAAATCTATCGTCTAATGTTTATACTTCCTCCGTATCAAAATAAACGTAATGATTTGACATTTTTTTCTTTACTTTATGTCAAATCGTTGCGTTTATTTTGATACAGATGAAATATAATGTTGTGGCCACTTCTTGATTACAAATGGACTAATAATGAACATTGTGTATACTGTATAGTATATACACAATGTACTTCCTCCGTTTTCAATTATTTGCAACAAAGGAATATTTTATATCTCACAAAAAATACCCCTTTGTTGCAACTAATTGAAAACGGAGGAAGTATGACTAATCATTTCTCTTGAATCTTATTGTTCTACATACTAGACTAAAAATATGAACCAATCTACTCGAAAATGGAGGTTCGATTGTTTTTCATATATTTACTTGGTAATATTTCGCGCAATTTATGAGAAAATTTTATCACAAAAGATATATAGTTGCCCTAAATGATGGTCAAATTCTTTGTTGCTTGTTGTACTACAAGAATATGGAATTGAATTCTTGGTCAAGCATTGGTCTCAGTCAGGGAGGTGCAATAAGATAGGGAAGAATAATACTTACTCTATTTTTTTTATTGGTATCTCTGGTTTTTTTTTTCGTTGATATGACTGAGATTTAGGAATCGTTCTCAAATATAGTACACTATTATTCAATTAAAAAGTAATGTTTAACTATTGTAACCATCCCAAAGCATCACGATTCACCGCAAGTCATCACCGAAAGCCTTAAATTATCGCTAACAACCTCCCTTAAATTGCAATTTTTTTAAATTCACTTTCTCTCTCTGCAAACCTTTTAGGACCACCACCGACCATTTTTCTCGACTACGCACACAATTTGGGGATTTCGCTAATGGCTTGCGGRTTCGTGGTGATTTGGGATGGTTATAGTGGTGAAATGTTACGCTTTAATTGAATAATGTTATATTTGAGAACAATTTCTAAACTTGAGACATACCAATGAGAATGAAAAAAATCAGGCATACCAATGAAAATTTTCTAACCTCAGACATATCAATGGAAAAAACTCTATTTCAATTTACTAGCTATACTTCTGTTGTTCGAGAGGAGAAGATATGAAAAAAGCAGCAAAACAAAACAACAAGGAAATCTTTGTTTGAGATACACCCCAAAATATGAGGGACCACTATTGCAGAAATGTTTTGCAAGTTTATAATGGTTTTTATACTTGGACCATTAAATATGCTCACCTCGCTGCTAAAGTTAGGGTCTGTTTACATTTGCTTATTTTCAATTCAGTTAAGTTTAGTTCAGTTCTTAACCTAATTTCTCTCTCTTATAAAATATTCAATTCAGTTCAGTTCAATTCAACTTCATTCAGTTCAGTTGATTTCAGTTAATGTAAACAGACCCTTAGTGTGAATTTGTAATGTTACTATTAGATTATGAAGCATTTTGGAGTAGTACAAGTACAACAATATTTGTTTGAAATCATTGAAATGTATGTGTTGCATTGTCAAATGACTTTCAATTCAATTATTCAATAATGGAGCCAAGCACATACCTACATCAAATTTCCATYCAAATACTCAAAATCCTCCCATCTGTCCGTCCACAAATGGTAAACCACACGTGTAACAAATGTACGGGTCGTACACTAGTACTACACCAGTAATTCGTTTGAGAGTGCGGGGTGGTTCAGTTGGAGGACTCTTCTCCCAATCCCAAAAGATCGTAACATCAATTTTCGTGACTTTTTAAGCAATAAAAAAACACTGGTAGTTTGTTTTCTTTTTGTTATGTTATGTTACATAAAATTCGATTTGATTTTCATTTGATTATTAGGTTTGTCTCGTGTTGTACGTCTAGCTAGCTAGTTAAACCGCTACCATTTAAGCACACGGTAAATCAAGCGTGATGGTCATATGGTTTCGAGATGGTAGGTACTTCAATCTCGTTGGTTACAAGCAAACAAGTGAAGGTTGCATATGATGGAGGAATATATAGGGGAGAAATGAAGAGTAAAGTAGGAATATAATAAATGAGTGATAATTGTAGATGAGAAAATGAATAAAGGTGCAAGAAATGGGTAGTACAAACTAGTGCATGTATATGTATTTGTGATGGATGTACTTAACCTCCAATTTGTTATGGACCAATGCTTTTGGTATTGGTGTATGATTGTTCTTTGGAAAAGGAGATTCCTAGGAACAAAACTCTTGTTATTATTTATTTCTCCTCTTTCTCAAATTCTCTCCTTTTAATTATAGGATTTTTAAGTCAATTGATTACTAATTACCTTTTAGGAAATCGGATGGAGGAAGTAATGGAATTTAGGACAATACGGATCAAGTCTAATTTTGAAAGAGAGATATTCGTTGCGCTGTTAAAACGAAGGGTTTGTCAATGTTAGGTTGATTAAAAGTGAATGACATATAGTAGAGCATGCTTCTTTTTTTGAATACGTGTTATACACGAAAGGTTTTTCGATCTATCGATCTTACTAAAATTGCAACACTTTCATTTAAAAAGTCAAATTTTGTAGACTTGACCAAATGTTTTCATTTATGAAATATAGTTTTGCTACGAAGTATATTAATTTGGAAAAATAAAAATAACAAAAAATGACAATGACATATCCTAATATCATCACATGTATGGTTGAGTTGTATAAACTAATGACATATCCTAATATCATCACATGTATGGTTGAGTTGTATAAACTATAAGGCTAATGTAGAATTGTGCATAGTTGAATTTGAATGTTGTTATGCCTTTTGGTCATTTGGTGCTAAGTCTATAAGAGGTATAGAGTATAAATTACATACATGCTTTAATTTGAGAGTTTGAGAAACTCTTTTGTATTCCCTCTGATTTTTAATGTTCTGTGCATTGTGCTTTATTCTATTTTGGGACACTCTCCTACATTTTAATCACATCTTCCCTTACTTATCCCACTTCTCYGTACTTTTTCCACTTTTACACACTTCTCTCCTATTTTTTGACCCCACTCACATATAATATATTATTCCTATTTTTTTTTTCCAAATAGTAAATGTACAAAATATAAAAAATCGGAAGGGGTATACTTTCCTCCGTTTTTTTATTAGATGTCACAGTTTCTATTTTAGGAAGTTTGGAATTACTTGTCCCACTTTGATTTTTTTCCCTTTCAAAATATGGGGACCACAATAAATTATCATATAATCCTTACTTACTTTCTACTTTTTTGGGGTCCACAACCTCTTTCTCTCTACCTCTCTCATCTATGGGTCCCACATACTTTATTAAATTACCCATCTACTCACCTAATCACTTACACTAAAATTTTGCCTCAAAAACCACAAAACCCAAAGTGGAACATCTAAAAAAACGGAGGTAGTATTTAATTAATTACAAAAAAAAATGATTAAAAAATGAAATGATGTGCACAAATTAAAGTTCAATCTCCAAATATAAGTAGCATCCCACATTTTCTATAATCGAAAATGTTATATAGGGATGTATTCACATGTCCCTAGTTAGAGTGTCAAGCACTCAAGTGGATTATTACATGAATAAACACGTGTTAGAATTAGATTATATATATGGCATTAAAACCATCAAATAAAGATGTGGAGTGCTTAATTAATGTCAAAAGGGTAGGCTTAGGTTAGGCTTTTGGGTAAATGAAAAAAAGAAAAAGAAAAAAGAGATGGGAGAAAAGCAAAGACCAAATTACACTGATTTTAATTAAAAATGAAGGGAGCATTATAAAGTACATTTATTTACGCTATCCCGAATCAAACGATCATATCTCATTTTGTTCAAGAATAATATTGATCATGCCCATCTATTACCAGTTTACGGCTTTAAGAGTTTAAGGTAGTCGTCTTTAATGGACCTTCACCATTAAGAGAAAGTTATGAAAGCTTATTTAGAGTGAACAGTGTTTTGAAAAAGAGTACAGTAAAATTATTATATACGAACCTCAGAAAAATTTGACCTAAATAGAATCTAAATTAAAATTTTCCAATCAAAAACCAACATAACTAATCCTAGGACTAGCTCCCCTAAGTTCTTGTAAAGTTGTGGCATCCTGCTCAATTGTAATTGAGCTTATGAGTCAAGTTACATAAGCTTTGTTAAAAGTTCAAACAATGAGCTTTGTTGTTGATTCTCCTTTAATTCTATTTACAAGCTCAAAATTACATGTAAATTGCTTGCTTTAAGACCCATACAAAGTAGGACATCAATTCATCAAATTAGATTCATGATGTTTATCACACCTACATACTACATTGTCCTAACATCGTGGGTATCCTCACATCACCGATGCATTTGGTTGGCCAAATAATATTTAGGTCGAAAGTTAATACCCAAATGATCTTTAGTTTAAATCATTGTTGTAAGCGACTTTTTATATAATTTTTTGTCCAAAAAAAAAAAATCCGATACAAACACCTGGAGAATAATATTTAGTTTAAATCATTGTTGTAAATGACTATATATATAAGTTTTATTAAAAAAAACATTGAACACCATAAGTGTTCTTTTCTTTCTACAAATTGTCAAACCATGCACCTAATTATTCCTTGTCTTTTTTATATCAAGGCTAATAATTTCATTACCCTCCAATTCAATTATTATTATCTATATATACTTTTATTTATTTTATTTTAGGAACTCAAAGCAAAAATTTTATTTTATTTTTTTTACAAAAATTCAAGACTAAAACAATTAGAGCCTAAAATGGGAGAATCTAATCCAATAGATGGTGGAGGTCGGTTAAGTCCATGTGATGATGTTGAAAAGGGATAATAGATAGCATCCAATTTCAATCCAAATACTTAAAGAGAACGAATCTAATGCCATAAATTTGAAAAGAATTTATTTGTTTTTTTGGTTTTAAAAAAAAGTCATGAGATTGATATGACTTGCCTTAATACACTTCCATTTTCCACCCCACCGATTATATTTATAGGATAGAATAGGAGGGGCGGAGGTTGTAATGTACCAATGAAAATCAAGAAAATAGCTCTTTTATTGGCTCTCTTTTTCGGAAGTGAATGCAAAACTTCATCGTTTCTAAACAATTGTCTCAATTTCCTTTTAGAGAATTTTCTAATAATGTGATTTCTCACTTTGCTTTCTTTCCAATTTGACTTGTGGGGACTACGAATTTTGTTATTGGCTCTCTTTTATGGGGACCACAATTTAAATTTACTTATTTTCTCCCATACTCACTTTAAAATATTCGATCAAATACTATCTATTTAACTTCCACTTATACTCATCTCTTTTTTCGGGCTCCATCCACTTACACACTCACACTCACCAAATTTTGTCTCAATTTTCCGAAAGAAAACCCAAAATAACGCGATTTTCAAAAAACGAAAGAAAGTATACTTCTTCCTCTTTTCAAGGACTATCGATAAATACACCTCAATTGTTTACAAATTCATTGACATGTAGATTAATCTGTCATTAAGTTAACGCTTCACTGGACCAATGATTCGTCCTCTTGAGTAAGATAGTTGAATTTCGATCATAATTGTGTTGTGATTTTGTCCCCTAAGAAGTATGATATCGGAGAAGGCAGAAGCTCATTATTGTACCTGGTAACACTTGCAAGTGAATTTCATAATATCAGCTACTCTGACAGCTGATAGAAAATTAATTCAAAAAGTTCGTCAAAAGTGAAATGGGCACGACCTCCCTACCATAATTTTAGGTAAAATGCTATCATTATAGTTATTTACTTGATCAACTTCTACTTCTTCCTTAACAAATCGGTGTTAGCATGTTTGTGTTCATTGATGAATATTGATAATGCCCCACCACCAAAGTCCTCACTCTCAAGTCCCAATTCATGAAATGCCTGTTTGTGTGAATGTGAATATCAATCAAAGGGCATAGTCCATAGGAGAGCTAGTAATGATATTCAATTTTGGCCTTCATTCCAAACTTACTCTCTGTTTATTATCCCCTCCTCTTTTTTCTCAGTTTTCAACTCACATCACTTTTTCATTCATTCAAGCAACTCAACAAACTTTTAAATGCTTCCAAAAACAAAAGGTACAAACACCCTTTCCAACAAAAAGTACATGAGAATTAGGTATGCGAATTGATCAAGTAACCCCTAACCCTAATAATCCAGAAAACAAGGCTTCACTAACAACTTGGAACTTGATTCTTGCATGCACCGCTACCACATAACCTAGCACACGACTATCGCTGAAGACGTCCTATACTTCCAATTCCTACACGGCTACACTCCTTTGTCATGAAGGAACAAAAGGGTGTAGGCCACTCGCCATCTTCGTGGGTCATTATGCAAGAGTAGGAGAGTCCACAGTATGGTGATCAAGGTAAAAATGCCCAATTTATAGTGTCCACGAGCCCTCGATGGTCATGCATTAACTTCCTTTGTAATCCTTTTCAAATATCGTCCTCAGAATTCCCATACAAATATCTAAGACCAAGTTTGAAGCTCACTCATAGAGTCATAGGCGATTTATAATTCGATTTCGTGATTCTGTATGTAGCAGAATCATGAAACCTAGTTGCAAAGTGAGAATCAATTTACCCAATTTGTGGTATAACTTCATACACCAAAAGTAGTAAAGCTACTAAAGGATATAGCATAAAGTAAAAGGGCCAAAATCCAAACAATTGGAATAACAAGCCTTTTTATCTCCACTATTTTCTTGGCCTGAACTAAAGGGCTCTTCAACATAACATGTTTTAATGTTCCCAAGCACCGTTTCTTCTCCAATGGAGTGYATTTCAGGTAATTAATTAGGGAAAATCATACGCATAGATAAAAAGGCGAGTCCTCAAACAAACACAGACAGCAAAACTGTAMTTGATTGCCAAGCAAACAACTTTTAATGATCTTGAGAAGTTAATCCATTTGATTTGATTACTCACTAATAGACCTGCAATCGGTCAATAGCCAGGCCAGTTTGAAAAGAGGGCCAGTAAAGCTTGCATGAACATCCTAACGTTTGTATGTGCGCCCAAAAATGAACAAAGGATTTACATCTAAGATGTTTGGAAGAAACTATTGATTAATTGATAGAACCTCAGGAATTAGGTTGCTCAAGACGCATACCACAGTCAAGCCTCAACCATTGGTTCTGGCTCTGATGATTCCGCTTGAGACCGATCTGGCCGGACAGAATTAAATAGGATGTCTTTGATTACCTAAGCAGGGAAAACAAGAACCATGATTTCAGTAAAATGGATAAGCCCAAAATTCCTATAATCATTCATCCAGTCAATATCAAAATAGAAAATACAAGACTGATCCTGAAAAAGCAAAAAAATAAATAAAGAAAGACAATGAAAATTTGAAGACTGATACAATAAAGGGCTATGCTCATTGCTAAATGCACAGAGAACAAAATAGATTTGTACCTGTGACATTAAACCATGGACCTGTTCAACAGTAATCTTTGTACTATCACGAGTAATCTTTGCAAGTGCAGGCTCTTCCAGTACGCCGGGCTAAAGAACAAAAAAAAGTTTAATAGCCAGGTAAATGCAAGAAACGCTACTTGATAAAGAGCAAAACAACAACAGACATAATATCAGGGAGCAATGCGCCTCAAAGAAAATAATTCAAGTCAAGCTCTCTCATATTAGAGGATAACCTAAGAATACCACTGTTTGCTATGAAAGAAATAACGTGAAAAGTGAAACAATCTAAAAGGTTCCGCCCAACTAATAAAAAGCCAAGCTCTCCTCAAGTTGTTCCTTTAAATGAAGGTTTAGCAGCAACGACATTGAGTGACATATAGAGTTCTATTCCTTATCCTCACTTCTTCAGGACATATTAAAGGAATTTGCGTTGAGGTTTGCTTATTTTGAAGACAAATACAATAACTAGACAAGTAGAAGAGATAGAATGCAACAATGACAGCTGGATTCCAGTCGGCACAAGATAACAATATAATTACTTAAACGAACAGCGAACTCTAAAGGTACAAAAATGACCAAATGAGCCAAGCACAAAATCTGTATGAGTAGATTACTGTGCAGCGTAGAACATATAGACGAATACATGTCAGAGTTCAGTACTATAACTATTAGATACTAAAGGGTAATCAATGACAACCCTCATCCAAAGCAAAGAGGAAAAAAGTTGATCTTAGTCTCCTAACAGCCATTTGTTTACCTTATTGATCACAAGACTAACTGTAACTTCTCATACGAGTCTACTAACCATCATATTCTCTGTCAATCATCTCTCATTCTAACGTCTATACCCTTTTATGTCATCAAGTCCCAGGTATCCTACAGGCCATTAGTCCTCAGACTCTCAGCATTAGTAATATTTAGCTCTGCAAGAGAGCAATTGAGGGACAAAATGATACAAGTACATGCCTAATAAAGGAGCCTTTGGTATTCAAATACTTCTCAATTTCTCATTCATCATCCAGCTCCAAAAATAAGAATCCACCACATATTCCACACATAATTGAACTTGAAAGGTTCAAACCCAATACTTATCCTCTGCATAAAGATAATGTGTAATCCCAAACATTCAGAGTCTCACTCCAGCAGAAAAAGAACTCTTCCTCCTCAGTAATAAACACAAAAGTCAGGCTCACATTTTCGAAGTCCTTCAAAACAGAAGCTTGATAACCTTTTTAAATAACACATACTAGAGTAGAAAAAACAACACTTCTGAATATAAAATTCACCACTAGGCAGTATAAACTGGCAATGCAACGGTAGCTTTCCACGAAGCAGTAAAAATAATTAAAGATAAGACCATCTATAATTCACGCGGGTAATCATGCCAAGAGTTATATGTCAGATTTACTACCCACTCTATAACACAAACGTTTGTCTAATCGTGACCATAAGTATTAAGTAATAACTAGATGGAGAAAAATGATGTAAAAGGAATATTGAGTGATAATTTTTATTCAAATCTAAATTCAGCTCGCCTCTTCAATGTAGCTATTTACAGCTAAGCTATGCAATCACACAAAGGAAAAAATAAGTAGAAAATAGAAACACAATATTTGCATTATAAAGCGAAGCAGGTCCCAGTAGGACTATTAGCCAAAACCAATCCATGGAAAAATAACATAAACACATTAAATATCCAATAGATAAATGCATCTTTATGGCAATGGTGTGATGAAACCCAAGTGTCCAGGGGATTAAATAAGATACCCAAGCTCATATTACAGACATCATCACTTCGCTAGTCTATGCACGAAAGGGAAAAGCATGCCCATCACAAGGAAGTTCAACAGCATAACAAGGAAGGAAGATCACATGGGGAAATCACATGGACAAAGACTATTGAGAAAAGGAAGCAAGAAATCAGAAAAGTCAGCATCAAATTTAGCAAGTCAGGAGTCCCTTTATATTTTATGAGTTAACTAATTAGAAGTATCACATGTATGTCTGAAGTTAGTTACTTATATTCAGTATCTGTGTGTTTAGAGGGATATCCATGAAACATATGCTAGCTAAATTTCTCATTGAAGAGTGGTAGCCTAAAGCTACTTGAGATTCATTGCCTCAGCATTTCTACCCTAGTCCAATCGTAGTAAATTAATCCAAAGGCTTTCGTAACTATCGATTATGCATTGCAAATATTTCTTGTTCTTACAGTTTGAGCTCCCACAACATTACAAACCATCATATCACTAAGCATAATTAATACAATCGATGAGCGAGTCCATCTCAAATGGCTCTACTACAAATTTTACAAACTGTAGGCAAAATAAACTCAACAAGAAGAAATCAAAGCAGTCAGCCAGATGTGTCAAGCTTACCTAGCGTGTTTCTAAAAGACCCAAACAAAGTAACCCTAATATTCAATGAAAGAGATGGTACAACAAATCGAAATTTTCTCAACAAAATTAAACACTCTCATATATCCTACTAAATAAACAGTCCTACATTCAACTTTGTTACACTAGATTAATCAGAGAAATCTACATTACTTTATTATCATTTCTTATGCAATGAAGTTGTTTAAGGCTGATGATCAGCAGTAACACTAGCAGGCTAATTGATCATCACCTAAAGAAAAAAATAGAAGCAGAGAGAAGATCGAGTGCAAAGAGATTGGCAAATTTACTAAACTAGATGTCTAGATCAGTTAGTTATACTATTCCACATAGCAAAAATTCACCTTTGTGTGACAAAAATTCACAGCTAAAAAAAATTACAGGTCAATTATAACAAATTCAGCATGCAGTTTATAGATTTAGAAGAAAAATTATCTCAACATTTAAGATCGACCTGTGTCAAGAAAACACCCCTCTAAAATAACATAAAAATAACAAAACTTGAATACGAGAATGATATTAGAGGATCAAACATCAATACAAAACCATGGAACAAGTAATAAATCCATCCTATTAAGCCAACAGGCAGTAATCCATCTAAAGATGGACAACAAGCAGTAAATCACAACAGACCTCTTTCTTTCTCTGAGGTGCGCGATTATGGACCCAAAACGATGGTGACACATATGGTTTCCACCTGCTCCAACTTTTCAGCGCACTATCAATAACTGTCATTACTAATCATGAAGATTAGCAGCACCGATAAATTCATTACACTATAAAACAGAAAACAGATACACAGAGCTGTTTAAAATTTAGAAGCGCCAGCAACCATACCCAGATCTGAAATTTGCCCAGCAACATAGTCCTCCATTTCCAGCAGAAGGAGAAGAGGACAAGGTATTCACCCAATATTTGTTCCACAGAAGATCCAAGCAGTTCGGCAATCAAGTGAAGACTTGAATATTGATATCCAATGAGTAGTAACTGCCAAGGCAGAGGAAACAGAATTAAGGGAAATATAAACCCAGAACAAATGTAACAGCAGAGCAAGTGATTGTACAAAACCTTTACATGCACTCCAAAATCTATCCAATCTTATTCAGCGGAATGGTCTGTATTCAGATAACAGGCTCATTGTGGCTTGTAGCCTTCTGGATAGTCCTGAATGCACCGATTTCAACTTTACCACAGATACAGTCCTTGTTGGATCAATAACAACAGCCAGAAAGGGCTCCTGTATTGTTGTTTCAGCATTTGAGTTAACATCCAATTCCCGAAAGCCAGCAACCTAACCAGGATGAGAGTGATAACCAGCCAACCACATTTCCAGACGACAGCCCAAACAATCAAAGTTTGCATAACCATCATGACTCAGCAGTGAATCCAGTGATTACATAAATAATGTTGGCATGTAAGTCCCACACATGTAACTATGTAAGGTCCCATTGTAGAATAACTTTTGGAGGAAATAACCAAAAGATCTACGAAAACAGAACAATAGTCTTACCAAAACAAGATCTTACACAGTATTAACTATGTAAGTGGGATAATTAATAGAAAGCAAAGCAAGCCATCCATATCCAAGACCTTAGATAATGACATTTGACAACAACTAACCCAGTGATACATATTCTCTAAAAAATCTAAACTCCCCATTGAAACCGACATCCCGAAAAAGGCATGATTAAACAATGATAGATAAGCAAAATCATGTATACAGCAAGATTGGCATCACTAAAAAGTTGTGCATTAGTAAGCAAAAGTTAATTGAAAAAACTTTAAAGCTTAAGCAATAGATAAGGCAAATCATGTTACAGCCACGTTGGCGTATAATATCTACCTCTTAAATAAAATGATTGCACTAATCACTATAATCCAAAGTTAAAAGAAAACTGTGAACACTCTTCATCTCCTTTTTCTATCCGCATTCATCCTCTTCCTTCACATCATCTCCAAGAGATCAACCCCTTGTACAACTCAAATCATCAAATGTGCAAAACACTAAGATTAATGTGCAATTATGCACAATAACCTTAACAGTTCATACATAAGTGAAATTGAACTGATCCTTAAAACATAGCTAGTTAAAAATATCCCTACAAAATTGAAATCCGTCCCTCTAAATACTCAGAASCAAACTCAGATCGACTCAAAGCAACCTTCTCCCGTCATGATTCATAATATGGTTCAATCAGCTTCATAAAACTCCCATTCTTTAGCCTTGAATCCTTTTGGCTCACAGGTCACAAACAAATAACTAGCTTTATTACTACTTATAAATTCATTAGGTAAGTATACGACATGCGCGCAAAAACAAATTGTTGCCGGTTCCCTCAATTTGGAATCACAGACAACAACTTGCTAACGTATTAAATAGACCTTTCATTACCAAATTCTTCAAATTACCCCAAGCTTCATCAACTAAAACCCAAAGAACTTAAACTAGGTTTCATTGCTTTCTCATCAAATTAATCAACTTAGGATTTCACAGGTTTCCCTCACAATTGAGCAACTGAACATGAGGGTATTCTGAACACCAAGTTTTACCAACAATCAAAATTCCACCTTTCCTACGATTAATCCCTCAACTGAACACCCCGAATTCAATTACCACGCCCATTATCCACAACATATCAAAGAGACCAATCCTACATCAAAACATTCATGAAAGGGCAATCAAACATTAGGGTTTTCTCAACAACATATTCAACAAACAATCAAAACTCCAAAATTCCCACCCTTCCCAAAAACCCCTCAAATTCACAACTCCAAAAAATCAATCAGCACATTCATTTTCCACAAATCATCAAAAACCCTAAAAAAACCCCATATCAAAACAACCACAAAAACCAACTCCTTCATCTCTTTTACCAAACAAACTCCAGAATTCAATTAAATGAAACGCAATAATTAGGGTTTAAGAAACGAAACATAACAAAAATTCAAAAAATACCTGCTTATTAGTCTGAGAATACTCAACCATATATTCATAAGCATCAGCTTGAGCATTAACCCTAGTTTCAGTCCCTTCAACAGGCAAAGCAAAAGCATCCATAACAATAATGGCGTCCCCAATAGTCTTCCCCTGCATCAACCCCATGACTTCGATGGTACCCCCAGAACGCGCGTGAACCACCATCTTCAACAGCGCGAGCGCGGAGATCTTGACCCGCTTGAAGTAATGCGGGTCGGTGACCCACGGTTTTTCTTGCTGGAACTTGGTTTGTGCCGCTTCGTCGTAGTAGAAGATGGCGTCTGATGCGTCGTTGTTTGCGGTTGATGACGACGATGATGAAGTGGGGTCCATTGTTTCGATGTTGTTCTCGAGTTCCCATGTTTGTTTTGCGATTTCTGCTGACGTTGTTAGTGTGTTTGGGTCCATTGTATTTTGTTGCAGAGGTGAGGGAAGAAGAAGAAGAAGAAGATGATCGAATTGATTTGAGATAAAGGAGACTAATGAAATGTYAAGTAATGAGTTTTATAGGAGTAGTGTGGTTTTTTGTTGGGGACATTGTCATGATTAAGATTAACCCGTTCATTTTAATTGCAACAAACTCGGGTGGAAAATGCATAGGTGAGAGAGGGAAAGTGGGTCGAGAATTTGTTTGAAATTACGGGTTAAATGCGTCTAAATTTTCAAAACTAGATCGAGAATGTGATTTGAAAATGTTAAAATTTTGGAGCATAAAATTCGTTAAATACGAGTCGGGTTTTTTTGGATTCAACAAGTCGGATTGATATTAAATGCTCTAGTCGAGATAACATTATAACAATACTTGACTTACCAAATAAGAAAGAAAACTTTTTTAATAATTAATTTAAAATTTTCATTTTTAATAACCATTGTACTCCATAATGAAAATAAAACGGAGGACAGGAGAAAGGAAGGGGGAATTTTTAAACAATTTTGGAGATTGTTTTAATAAAACAATTCGGTAGCATTTTTATATGACACTTTGTAATTAAGTGCAACTTTTGAGGTCAAAGTATATGCTTTTTAAATAACCCTAAAGTTGCACTTAATTACAGAGTGTCATATAAAAATGTCATTGAATTGTTTTATTAAAACAATCTCCAGGATTGTTTAGAAATTTCCCGAAAGTATATGCTTTGTATTATTACTTAACATCAACAATTTATTAAAATTTTCACGTAATAGAAAAAATGCAACAACTAAGTATTATTTATGAAGTATACAAAAAAAATTCAATAATTACATTTTTTTCCAACTATGAAGTGTATGCTTTGTAATCCGTATTTAATGGGGATTTTCGATTTAGCGACTTGTTGGAGGATTTTAAAAGCATAATCAAAAAACCAATGACACTTCGGTAAATAAATAAAAAAAAACACTTCCACTCTCTCATTTTCATTTTTCCAAAGCCAAAGGACACTAAACTGTGAGAGAGTTGCAAAACTTGTATACTTGATAATATGTTCATGTCATTGTGTTGTACTTCGTAAATCAAAGGAGCAACTAGAATCCCCCATTTTCTTCTTTGCTTAGTTGATTTTTTTTAATGATGCTTCTTTCTCAGCATTTTTTATTAATCATGTTTCTTTTTTTAGCCTTGCTTTGATGACAACCAAGCAATCAGATTATATTTGATCATTTGATGTGTATGTGTTTCATATACCTTCTTGAAAACCATTTATGGTGAGTATTGTACATTTTTTATCAGCTGATGCATCTGAATTCTCTGCTTTCGGAACTGCAGTCGAAACATTCTAGCAACTTAAGCTTTTGTTGACAGCACCAACATTAAAGCGAACAAGTTTAAAGTACAAGTCTCCAACAAGACGTACAGTTTGTCTACTCAGTACAGTCAGTAGTGCAAAGGGCGAGGAAAATCCTCGTTCAGACTTATTCAGCAACATAGCATCAGTAGTTCAGTACAGTAAGTCGATTGAGCAGGAAAATACAGGGCCGTCTGAAATCGATCTCACATTTATGCAAGAACTGTACTGTATACAGCATACTCATCAGTCATCATGCATTCCACAGTATGTAGTGAAGATTTAATCTCCTACCATAGCTTCGTTATAGTTGATGTMATGAGGCGAAACCAAACTCTGTATGAAGCTTCCTCTGACACAAAATTCATCTGAGATGCCTTTAAGTCCTTCAATCACTATATCTTTGTATCTCCCTTCTTTCAAATTGTACATAATCAAATTTGTTTCATCCTTTACCAACAGTCCAACACCACCTGTTCGGCTGTTCCCTTCCCAATAAGCGCAAAGGCCTATATTCAGATTTCTCGGGATCAACGATAGTGAATTTAGCCCAAGACACTCCTCAACATTATGAATAACCCAAACAACTAGGGGGTGGAACAGCCTGGAACTTCACAAAACTTCTGTTGATTTAAATCAAATGCTGCAATAACACACGAGTCACCCGATGTCTTCTTAGCCAGCCAATTGATATGGCCATCAACAAAAACCCCTGAAGTAACAAAGCGAATGACATGACTATAAGAAGACCCTTGAGCTCTCTTCCAACTACCTTTTGTACAGAATAAACATTATCAAACATCTCACCARAACCAACCCAGGAACCAACGGATTTAACTGGTAGACGAGAGAGTATGTCAGCAATGATCTTTCGACGAAGAAACCTCTTTGTACGTTGTGGTGGATTCATTTGTGCAAGTCAATGTTCAAGAGTAAGGATCCTAGTATGAATCAACATACCATGCCTTTGTTTTTTTATTCTTAGCTTAWCAGTAAATCGCCGTAACTAAAATAAGGGCATCATGATCAATACACACTGTATWCAAGATTAAAACACYACTCAGTACAAGAAAATTTAGGCTACAATTCGACCTGATGTCTGCATAGATGACAATCAGCTCGGACTAGAAACAACTCTGAATCAAGCAAAACAGAAAATGCAACAAAGCAAGAAATTAACAAATACTTGATGACTTCGATATCTGAAAACTTATCTCTCTGGTGTAATTTCGTTGATGCATATGAGGGGAAGACAAGGCTCTCCAAAAGGCCATCCGGCATCAATCTTGGTGGGATGCCTTGAATTACAATATCCTTACACGTTCCTTCTTTCAAATTGTACATCACAAATTCGCATCCACATCCTTATATCAGGACTTGTTCCTTCCCAAGAACAAACAGGCCGATACCCCTTCACCTCCAGTCCAGGACTAATTTAGTCCAAGACTCCTCCACGCGCATATTCTTTCATCACCCAAATATCATCTGCAGAATTACTACAAAGAAGCGTTCGAAGCGCACGACAGATTATAAACGGAACTTCTGAATATCATCAAACGACGATACTAGGGGGGTGGCCACTTCATAATAATGCTTTTGTTCCTCCATATTATAGAAGCCAACAATAAAGAAGAAATACCAGAGGTCCTATATGCAAGGCCAAGTGTGATATATGGATTGTCCGTAAACGACAATGACTCCTGGAAGGTGACATATCGTGACACTATGACTGTGATGGGAGAACTCTAGCCTTCTTCCAGCACCATTCTTAACGCGCAATAAACATTAACATACATCTCCTTATCCTCATTGTCAGAATATCCTCAATCGGATTCAAGATCATAATAGTAATACTTTATAATAAGAAACATATCAACCTTATAATCATCGGTTATTGCATCGTACCCAATCCCATACATGGTGAAACTATGGTCTGGATTAAGAGCATGGGTGATTCGGGCAATTCCTTAATCTCCCTGTCGTGGATTAATCAAAAGAAGCTTGTCGTCCTCATCGATGTTTAATACCAACCCAATTAACAGGAAGTCGTATGTATAAACACGTGTACAACCAAATTTGTGATCACCAAAGTCAAACTTGGTAACATGAATTGTCATTTCATCCAACACTTGCTCTGCGTTATTGAACTTGACAGAATAAAGAGAGTGGGTATCATCAGAAACAAACAAAAGTGATTCTTGTTCCCCATGAAACTGCTTGATATGGTTAAGGTGGGCTTTGATGAATCGGGGTTGCGAAAGAAGAGAATTCCAYGGCTTTGACACACATCGAAATCGACCAATGGATTTCGCAGGAAGACGAGAAAGGATGTTTTCTAAGATTTCTTCTTGATGCAGATTCATTGGTACAAACTGCAAACTTTCAAGATTGAAAAACTTATGTATCAATTTTTTTTACACTAATATAGAAGTATATTCAAGTCTTGCCATGTTATGTAAGTTTGCAGCTCAAGTTATTTTATGGGACATGTTATTCACGATGTCCAGACATAAGATGAGCTGTTGTCATGCAATCATATGTTTCCAATGATTGCATGAGAGTCAAACTAAGAAGAAGGGAAAAAAAAGCGAATTAAGAGCTTGCATAAATCGGATTCAGCAAGTACATTCTCCCAAATCCGTAATTCTAATTCGAAATTTTTTACTAATGAAGTAAGAGCACAAATAACCGTAGATATCTAAGATCTCATCAAATCCCGACCACATCACTGTCCTTACAGGCTTACAACAAGTACCTAAATGCCTTCAAGTACTATTCTATTAAGAGTGCATACAATCTGAGAGATATACTGGTAATAAGCAAAAGGTATACAAAGTGTAATTATTGTCGAAAATAACAAGCATATATTCTAACTCCTTAAACAAATACAGATTAGTACCTAGTTTAGACATAAGACATGCATACTGCATAAGAAACAAGAACAAGAGAACAAAATTAAAATCAGCAAATCAAATACAAGTATTTGCGATAAATTCCTTTGTCTTTCSAAAACTCAATTTTTTTAATCTCAAAATTAGTTTGATATTCATTCTGATGAAGTAATAAACAAAGTAACAAACTAATGCAGGTCATTTCGAATTGTCATAGCTGAAAATTAGGCTACAATRMTTCTGATGTCTGCATACATGACAATCAATCAAATAAACAGAAAATGCAATAAKAAAGCAAGAAATTTATCATATAAAAGTACTTTMTGACTTTTGATTACAGAAAACTTATCTCTCTGATGTAACTTCATTGATGCAATTAGGGGAGACAAGGCTCTCCAAGAAGGCCCCTCCGAAACCAAAATCCGGTGAGATGCCTTGAACTACAATATCCTTACATGTTCCTTGCTTCAAATTGTACATCACAAATTTCTCAACTCTATCCTCATCCTCCGCCAACACTGCTTGTTCGTTCCCCAGCAAACAGAGAGGCCGATACTCCTTGCAGTCGAGGGCCAATTTAGTCCAGGATTCCTCCACGCCATATTCTTTCATCACCCAAACACCGTCTGCAGAGTACATACAAAGACAGCCTCCAAGCTCCACAAGACCATTAAACACGAATTTCTCATTATCRACAGAACTAGGGGGTGGCACTTCATAATAATCTTCTTCCTCCAAATCAAATGCCACAATAACAGAAGACAAAGAACGAAACAGAGTCCAGTTAGCAAGCTCCACCTGGACTAATACCCATCGACAGAATACTCCTGAATGCCTATCCGACATATCTCATATTGGAAATTTAAGTCTTCTCAAGTGCATTCTTAACCGAGTTAACATTACATACATCTCAGTTCCGCATTCTCAGACATTCCTCATCGGATTCAAGATCATAATAGTAATACTCATTATAATTAGACAGCTGACTACCCTATAAATCATCGGTTATTTGGCATCGTACCACAATCCATGACTGATGAAACAATGAGCGAGGAGTAAGAGCTACGGCTTCGGGCACTTACCTTAATCTCCCTCGTCGTTGGATAATCAAAAGAGCTTGTCATCTCATCCTTGGCCATACCAACCCTCACAGAACACATATGTCATAAACAGCTTCACAGCCCCAAATTTGTGATCACCAAAGTCAAACTTGTAACATGAGTAGTCTTTCATCTAACACTTGGTCTGCGTTATTGAAATTGACAGAATTAAAGAGATTGGGTAATTACCAAGAACAAGCCATAACTGATTTCTTGTACCCAAGAAATGTTTGATGCGATTGAGGTGAGTTTTGATGAATCGGGGGTTCGAAAGAAGAGAGTTCCATGGCTTTGATACACATCTAATCGACCAATGGATTATCGCAGGAAGAAGAAGGAAGAGGTCTTCTAAATTTCTTCTTGCTGTATAATCATTGTGCAAACTCTGCAAACTTTCCAGATTGAGAAAAAAACTATATCCAATTTTATTTATTATTTATATGTATATATAAAGAAAGTATATTCATTTGCCCTGCTAATAATTTGCAGTCAGAATTAATTTTTAGGGACACTGTTATTCACGATGTTCATACATAATCTGAGCTGTGTCATGATACGATTCGTTGAGTTATTGTCATGCAATCATTCGAAAAAGATTCAAAGGTATGGGGATGATATGATAATAATGTTAATCATTCGAAAAAACAAAATTGCATTTAAACAGCTTTGATTCATCGCATTAAACCAGAGAACAATTTTGTAATCAGTAATTGATATGTTTTCTTTTGAGGAAAAACTTCCACATATCATGCATTGATCGTCAACCTGTAAACAAACAACTATGTCAGGCATTTCGAACGACCTATTAGAAGAGTGTAACTTTCTCAAATGGGCTTCAGATGATCAGTAGACAACTTGAGATTCATATGCACTTAGCATATACAGAATGCTAGAACAATGTACAATCAAGTACAGACATGGCAAGAAAGCAAGGAATTATTCCTGGATCAATTTAGTT
This sequence comes from Bassia scoparia, assembly GCA_008642245.1. Lineage (NCBI taxonomy): Eukaryota > Viridiplantae > Streptophyta > Magnoliopsida > Caryophyllales > Amaranthaceae > Bassia > Bassia scoparia. Next base: position 3,489 of record SNQN01005509.1, on the reverse strand, counting down.
GACTTCCTTTCTTAGTTTATTATTACAGCGCAATTTTTTCGCTAAATGTGAATTGATTAGTTTAATGTCTCATATACAACCTGTTATCAAAATCTTTTGAGATTACGTGACGCTATTAATAAGTTGGATGTATACTGCAATCATAGGATTAAAAGGGAAAAAGAAGATGGAAGAGAAGGGAATGTGGCAGCTAACCTTTTTAGATCAAATCCGACTACACCACAACCCTTTGCGTACAAGACTAACACAAGTACCAAATGCTTCAAGTCAATTCTACTCAAGCATGTGGCCGGTAAATTACTCCCTCGGTAACGAAATTCTCGCAGCACCATGTATACGTAGAGAGGAAATTGTCAAATCGTTGTGAAAATTGTGCTAGCTGGAGTAAGGTGAGTAATTCGATCACAGTAGCTGTGCAAAACGGGTAATCACAAGTGTAAATATTGCATTAATCTAACAAGCCCTCTGTTCTAACTCATTGGATTAAATTCGATTCAGTACCTGTTTAAAACGTTTGCATAGTATGCATACATGCATAAGAAATTAACAAGAAAAAGAGAAAAATTTGTAATCACTAAATCAACATATTTGCGATAATTTCCTTCATTCAATACTTCCAAAACTCTTTTTTTTTATATCTGAAAGTAGATTGATAGTTCATTCAAATCGATGTTACGCAACTGGAAATAAGTGCTAATAATTGATCAAAAGGCCTTCAGATCAATACAACAGTATTCACTGCAGATCAATGTAACAGAAATGCAACAGCCAAGAAATTTATCATACAATTAACTTTCTCTCTGTTGTAACTTCAGTGATGCATAAGGGAGACGAGGCTCTCCAAAGAGGGCCCCATCCGAAACAAAATCAGGTGAGATGCCTTGAACTACATATCCTTACATGTGTCCTTGTTTCAAATCGTACATCACAACTTTCTCAACTCTATCCTCATCCCCCCAAACCACTTGGTTGCGTTCCCCACACATACACAATCGAGGCCGATACTCCTTCAGTCGAGGTACCCATTGTCCAAGACTCCTCCACCGGCCATATTCTCTTCAATCACCCAAACACCGGCTGCCAGGTACATAACACAAGACAGCCTCCAAGCTCACGAGACCATGAAATTACGAATTTTCACATAACGAAACGTAGGGGGTTGGCACTTCATATAATCTTCCTCCCGTTCCATCAATGCCAAATAACAGACGAGTAACCCGAGGTCTCGCTAGCAAGCCAGATGGATGACTATGCCATTCAACGAGAAACCCCTGAAGTAGACATGCCACACAGCATGATTCATTATGGGAGAACTCTTAGCCTTGCTTCCAAGACCATTCTTAACGCCGAATAAACGCTTACACTACATCCAGTGTCCGCAGAGTCCATCCTCTCGGATTCAAACGTCATTAATATATACTCATTATATAAGACAGCGTGACTACCTTATAATCATCGCGTATTTGAATCGTACCCAGAAGTCCATACATGGTTTGAAACGAAGCGGGACTTAAGAGCATACGCGATTCGAGGCACTTCCTTAATCTCCCTGGTCGTTGATTATCAACGAAGAAGTTGTCATCCTCATTCCATAGCTAGGACCAACCCATCACCAAAACACACTATGTGTAAACACTTGTCGCTACAAATTTGTGATCACCAAGTCAAGCTTCGCGGTAGCATGAGAAGCAGTCATTTCATCGACAATTGCCTGCATAATCAGATTTACAGAATAAAGAGATCTGGGATCCATCAGAACAACATGACTGATTGCTGTCCCAGAAAATTTGTTCTGATTGCGATTTGAGGTGGGTTGTTGATAATTGGGGTTGCGAGAAAGAGTTCCATGGCTTTTGATACGCATCGAAATCACAATGGATTCGCGGAGGCGAGACAGAAAGGATGTCTTCTAGATTTCTTCTTGATGATAGTTCATTTGTTGCGAACTCTGCCAAATTTTCAAGGATTTATAAAGAAAAAATAAAAAAAAGTATATTCAAAGTTCAAGGTGTTGCCTTCTGGTAAGTGAATAATTAAATGATACATACAATTTGTAGAAAGTAATTTTGTTTTTTATCAACCGCCTCGGGCATTCCGTTTAGGCAATTTATCCGGAAAGAAAAGGAAATTTTAATACTAACCCACTCATTCAAAATCGAGACGAGTTTAAATACCCACATTAGACGGTGCATTGGTGCACTGATATGGCATAAGAAACAAGAACAAGAGCATAAATTCGTACATCAGTAAATCAAATATTTGGATAATTGCATCCTTTTATTTGTTAATTTTATAGTGTTCGAACAAAAAGTAGCGATTGAAGTAGTGTATATTAAAAAGGCAAAAGCTCACGACGCTCCCTAGGCGGTTAAATAGGATAACAAAAAAGCTAGATAATTTAAAATGAAATATGAAACATTTATGACATCGATTAAAATGTAATTCTTGACATGTACTCCAAATACATACTATTTAGAAATGTATTTATTTCTTTATCCAACGTCCCGAGTCCGTCCTGTTGAGCAATATCGGAATATACTACCCCACTGCTGTTCAAAATGTGAAGGTAACTACCACACTATAGACTGCATATAGCCATAAGAACAAGAACAAAGAGAATAAATTTGTAATCGAGTAAATCAATATTTGGATATCTCCTTTAATCTTCTTTGTCAAAATACTTTCCAAACTCTTATCTTTTTTTAGCTTAGAAGTAGTGAATCTGTGAGTTGCATGTATTCCGTGTAATATAAGTCATATATATCATCTGAATTTATGTATGCCTGTGTTTGATCGAATACAACTGCACAAGAAATAAGATACAAACTATTGATGTAGCATAGCATGCTATTGACAACGCTAGAACGTGCTGCAGACAATTAAACTTATTGCCAATCAGTAAACAGAAAATGGCAACAAAGCAAGAACTTATCATACAAAATTAACTTATTCTTCTGTGTTAGGTACTTCAGTGACTGCGAATTAGGGGACGAGCTCTCCAAGAAAGTTCGGCAACGGTTTTTTTTGTGATTAGTACATAACTACCCGGTGTTGGCAACGGGATAGGATACAATCTCGCACTTCATCTATCTTTTTTATACGTCTTCATTTCCTAAAGAAAGCCATTGAGTTGGTTAAGAGTGTGGCATTATTAGGCTTCTTCTTAGTATTGCACCCGTCAGACTGTATGGATTGTTTGCCTCTACTTGCCATTGCAACATTTTATATTCTCTTGTATTTTGCCTCAAATTCGGAGTCGGTTCTCTACGTATGGCATACGAATGATGATAGTATATATCTACATTAGATGTACTGTATGGTTATCCTTCATGTCATCTATTATCTTTCCATGGTAAATATAAAGATCTGATCACTCTTCTACATATTATTGCAACTTTTACTTCTACATTATCCTAAATATATTAACTACTTCATAAACATCTTTAGGATTATTATCTTTACATCAGTTATATCTTCTTCTCTCTTGTT
>SNQN01005508.1:24733-43976 GCA_008642245.1 Bassia scoparia | reverse complement strand
AAAAAAAAAAAAGTTACGATTTCCCCTTGTTTTTTTGGATAGATATTCGAAGGATTTTTTTAAAGGATATTCAAAAGATTTTGGAAACAAGGATTTTGTTTTTTTTTTTTTGATAAGATACGGCAAATTCTGGGCGTGAGGTTTGGGTTATAATGGGTTAATACTTAATAGGCGTGCAATTGGGTTATTATAATGGGTTACTCCAATACCAATTGATTGCTGATGTAGTGGTGATTGAGGCTACACTAGGTAGGGAGAACCCGAGTTCGATCCCCCACAACAGTAATTAAGAGAGGACTAAAACCTAACCACCCAAAACTAATCACGAGTCCGAATTAGCCTAAAAGGGTGAACCGGGTGCGTGGTACACCAAAAAAATGGGTTAATCCAATCATTAGCTTACAATTATTTGATATTCCTAAATGTTGTAATATTGTACAATTATTTTCGTTTCTTTCTCTACTTTTCTTTCCCTCTTTTTTTTAAGGATTATGATATATACAGCCCTTAGGGCTACATATAAAAAGTTAAAAAGGGAAGGTTTTCAAAAAAGTAAACATTTATGACATCAATTTTTGTGCAATTTTAACATAAKTCTATAAATARTTACCATTTTAAGCAAGAATTTAATGCTTATATGCAGCCCTAAGGGCTGCATATATCATTTTCCTTTTTTTAAAGAGACAAAATCATTAATTTGTACACCAATTATTCATTAGGTTATTTTGGAATCTTAGGTGTTATAATCATTGTCATCAAAATCGCGATTCGGATCGTACGATCATACGATCCAAGTATACCCAACATACCCAAATCACTTGTAGAATCGCTCAGGATCGGTCATAATCGTATAGAACCGGGGTAGAATCGGTCAGGATCGTACGATCCTACTCTTATGATTCTTATCTATTTTTATGATTTCTAAAATTATTTGACTTCTCTTAAAGCATTGAAACTAACTTTTCAAAATTTAGTGAATCATTATCGAAACAGTTATTAAATCATAACTAATTTATAAGTGACGTCACTAGAGTTCGATTGTGTCAAAATGAAATTGATTGAGTGTGGATAAGCACATTTGCGTAGAGTTTAGAATGGTTATACCTTAACTAATGGGGCGAGGGTCGGGCACGAATATTGGATCTATATAGGGATTAGGATATGTGAGAAGGACAGTGTGGTTTTGGCGCCTTGGGATTGCTCGTCCTGTTCGTCGTCTGAGCAGTGGTGCTGTGGTTTGGTTGGGGGTGTGTTGTGTGAGAGTTGTGGTGTGTGTTGTTGTGGTGCTGTTCAGCTTGAGGGTGGTGTTGCCAAGGCCTTGCAGTTGCATTGGGTTGTGGTGGGGCTTGGGTGTTCGGGTGTTGTAAGTGTGGGTGGGGTGGTTTATTGTAGGCCTTCTGGGTGGCGTGTTTTGTGTAGTGTTTTTTCTTTGTTGACGTGTTTTTTATTCGCTTCAGCTATTTTGAGTTATGATTTGGCCGCCGTTCTTGCCTTTGGGGAGGCAGAGTTGTAGTTTTTTGTTGAATTTTGCTGCGCATCTAAGAGTGTAGTAGGTGGGCCGGTAAGTTGGAGGATGCCTCATCACGAGTTTATACGAGCTATTTGAAGACTGGTTCGACGTCTGAGGGTGTGAATCACTGGTGCACGGCGGGATGAAGGATTTAGCATGGGCAGAGTGTATTTCGTGGAAGATCAGCCGCGAGAAAACGAAGGAGAAGAGTATAATGTACGCAGGGACACCATATTGGTCTATAGCGTGTGAATTAGTTCTTGGAGGCGTGTAGTGTGGTGGTTATGCATTTAGCATTTGTCAATCTGGGGGGAGAGGGAGCCCTTTATCGGTGTATCGATTGAGGGTCTGGTGGAAAAGCACACGCGGTCGTTGGAGCGACTGCAGTGGTTGCAGAGTTCCTACGATAGGGGAAGAGGATGAGGGCGTCATTTTGTTGTCTAGATTTAATGGTAATCCACTTGCTCAGATCGAGGGTGATGTATGGGGGTGAGAGAGTTGGGTGTTGTGGGGGTGAGGAGTCGAGCAGGTGGGGATGAGGCGACCGGGCTTTGGAGAGGAATCCGGAGGGTATCGGGCGTTGAGTTGGTCTGTCGTTAGGATGAGATGGAAGTGGATGGAGGGAGTTTGTGAGCCGTACTTTTTGCTAGACGTATTGGGTGATGAGGGAGGGAGTTCGTTGATGATGGGAATGGAGAATGAGTGGCCGGTTGAGAGGAGCTGTAAGGCTATTAGGGTTTGTTCATGGCTGTGCCGTGGAATGTGGTAAAGGGCCGAGGCTGGCCAGACGGCAATGCGAGCTCTTGGCTGCGATTGTAGGGGGTTAGCACGGGAGGGGGTTGTATTCATTGAGTGGTTAAGTGTCTGGAGTTGTTTTTTCTGACGCTAGTGTGTTGTGGATGTTTTCAGTTGTTAGTAAAGTAGCCTTTGTTATGTCGGGGTGATTCTGTACGGATGTTCGGGGGGTTTCCTTAGTGCCGTGGCCTTCTTTGAGTGGGTGGTTATACAGTATCATGTTTGTAAGTCATGTTAGATTCTGCTTTGTGTCTGGTTGTTTTTTGTGTTGGGTCTATTAGGAGTAGGCAGCAGTGTGGGATAATTTAACTGCTGTCTGTAGAGGGCCTGTTTGTGGGGATTTCCTCAGAGTCTAAGTGGGGGATATATACGGGGGTTTTCATGTGTTGGCGTGGAAGTTTTATGTAGGTATGATTACTTAGGGTATTACATGGCTGGGCACGACTCTTTATGCGACTTAGATTCGCGATATGATATATTGTGCTTGTCCGTTTTTCGGACAGCTTGTACGCATACATGTTAAGTGTCTGACATCGGACCATTGTATTGTGTTCATGCTCAGGGTAGAGCGTACGATGGCGGTTGGTGGATACTTCCGCAGTTCGAGGCTATGTTGAGCATGTGGCACTTTAGTCGGGTCGCCATGTTTGGTTCACAGCGGTTCTTGGCACTTCTAGTCCTTAAGGCACTGTGTCTTTGAACATACCCCACCCCGGACTGGCTTCTACTGGGACATGCTTTAGCCCTGCACTGCCCCACAGGACATATGAGTAGCGCCTGACGGCTGCACCTTGTACTGCCAGGAAGGCGGGTGGTCGTAATGGAGAGCCACCTTACAGCCTCCACTCCTACGCAGAGGCCAGGATGACTGGGCATTCTGGGGTGATCATGCACAGTAATTCTTTTTAGTGTGTCAGAGTCCCGGACAGGCATGCACTTAGAGCTTCCACACTGAGGCGGGGTTGATTTGAAGGGTACCTTGGGGACTTTAATTGTGGACTATTTTATGTACCTAATTTCCGTTCATCGTGGGGCTCAGCCTATTACCCTGGAGTCCTGAGGATCTAGCTTTTTCCTGGCTAGTCGCCTTTACCGCACCTTCAGAAGCAGCTCTCCCTCATATCCCAGATCCGTAGTCATATGGAGGAGTAGCGGAAGCACTCATTTTCGATGCAGCCTTATATCCGGGACCAGGCATGGAATTCCGGCTTCTTCCGACACTTGAGGTGTATTCTGATGTACGGCAGCGGTATTATTCTTTATGGTGAGTCTCTACTTGCAAGTGAGATTATGACGCTCTTCATCACTCTCAGTCGCATACCGGAGGTCACTGATTTAGGGCCATTTAAGCTTGGTCCACACTTACACCATATTTCCAGTGCATGGTTCAGCGGTCAGTGATGAGTTACTGATTGATGAGTTCCAGATGCACTTCTTGTAGATCGATTTATGAGCGCTATTGTTATGCACCCTAACGACTGAATAGGCTTGATGAGGAATTTCCGTTCATCTAGTCGTGCTATTGTGACAGTAGATTTGATCAGGCTAATGTCATAGGATTAATTGGATGTTCTTTGGTGGGATGTCCTGCGGCGCGTGGTTTTTCCCTTGAAATCTGGATACCATGGCTCCACTGATGTCAGCCGTGTCCTCGCTTGTTAGAGGAGTGGCCCGCGCCATACAGACGTTATTCGCCGGGGCCAGCGCGGTGGACTTGGTGAAGACGTAACCATCGGAGTGCTTTTGCGTGGGAGCTTTGACAGCCCCCGGATCTCGCCTGTTTTTTGCGTGAAAGTGCGTTGGGTAGGTTGAGTGTTGCGAGTGGGGAGTCGCGCACCTGATATGGAGAGAGAGGGTCCATTTGCACATGACCGTGCCTGAAGAGTTATTCACGGACGCCGACGTTGGGTGCCGGAACCGGCCTCCGTCTATCCAGTACAGTCGTGGGTTCGTGGACAGGTACGCAGATCAGATTGTCAGATTGCAACCGCATGTAGGCTCTTCGGTCTCTTCGTAATTCCCTTACACATTATGGATGCACACACTTACGTTTTTAGCCACTTGATGCGTCCTACCTAGATTCTAGTGAGTATGTTACTTATTCTGCACAGAGACTACTACTAGATCGTGACCACTTTGTACTTACTCAGTTACACGGTGCACCTACGGCTGTCATAGTTATTGCTTTAGTGATTTTGCAATACACTTCCGGTCTTTGTTAGCACATACATAAGTATATACACCATGAATTGCGATATATGTACGCCGCATACTTCCCGTATCTGCTTTACCGCTACATCTGCACCGCACCCCAGTTCAGTTTTGTACCACGCTGCGCATCTTTGCTTGACATTGCGCTATGATGACAGCATTGTTAAGTCCCTCGGGCACGCACGCGAGCAGGGAGTCCCGCCTTGAATTTCATACAACGCACAGATGTTATGTACCCATGCGCACATGCGATGACGCATGAACCGATGACGTTGATGAGTCTAGCTTTTACTCAATATAGACATGATTCGCGTGGGTCTTCTACATATTGTTTTAGTATTCACGTGTCCAGTGGTTAGGTCATTAAGCAGAGTGGGAGCTTAATTGTACGATTCACTATTTGTCTTGGGACTGTTGCTTGAACAGGATATGATGCTTGTGAGTTACGATGTGTAGCATGTGTTTGAGTGTTCTTTGAGAGGATAGGAGAGTGCGGTATGATGTATGACAGTGAGGTGTCGGGACGTGTGCGTGTGAAGGTATGAGTCGGGTCCCGACTGAGCACGGCCACACGCGCACGCTCACATTATAGCCAGGCCAACGAGGAGCCCCTCGCGTATATAGATGAGGATGAGCGATGCTCTAAGGGGAGCTCATCTACGCTCATACTAGCGTATATACGACTTCTCATGGTCATTGTGAACCAGGATTTCTGACGACTGAGGACGCGTAATTGCTGGGGGCAGCGTATATACGCTCACCAGCAGCCAGGTATATAGCTGCTCCTCAGGACGGTACTTCCTCCCACACAGTTTTCTCTAAATTCTGCATTTGATTCGGGGACATTCTTTGCCTGGCGTTCATTTTTCTAGACATGCTACGATTATCTAGAATGCTCTCCTTTCGAGAGTATGATTCTCAGACATCTCCGCGTATTTTCTATTATTCACGTATTTTCCTGCGTTCTGGCGTTTTCATCCCTTAGCAAATTCCTCCGAAAACGCACATAGCCTACTTTCATCTGGCGGTTAGCATTGACGGACATGCATGATACGGCTAGGACCTCGCGCTGTCACTTGTGACCTTGCCTTTGGCACGACACCGCACGAGGTTTTTGCCTTGCCTTTGCTTTGCTCATAGTCCGTCCGGGGTACGACCTCGAACAGTATTTCACTTTGTGAGTCAGCACTCTTTCTGAGTCATACACACGCGAGCTCGGTATTATATCAGACTATATCTAACATTTGGGGAGACACATTTTCAGTGTCTCGAAGCCGTTCCACTTTGACTTGCAGTCGAGAGCGCTGTCTCGTAGACGGAGTCAGAGTATTGTTCGGGCGGAGGCACCTCCCGACGCTGTCACGGCGACGCCGAGCTGGTTCACCCTATCACGCCGGTCACCGGTGCCACATGTTACGTTTTTCACCTGTCAGCCGGACATGACGGTTTGGCATGTGCTTGTAGCGCCTGGATCCTCGGTGGTGTTTCCTACGGTGCACCGTGGCTTTTCGGGAGAGTTGTGAGTGTGTCTGCGACTTTCTGGTGCGGGACAGCATTCCACCGAGTGCGCGTACTTCTTGAGCGAGAGGATAGCTGGACCACCCGAGAGCTGCTGCCCAGGATTCCCTATGCGCGGGAGATTCCAGCTGAGGGGAAAACGAGATGTGCTGCGGACACTGGTCGATTCTAGTAGCGGGAGCGTCCAGCCGAGACTGTGTTTGCTGAGATTTCTGTAAGGAGAGACCATAGACCACGATGCTTCGCTGGACTTTCTGTACGGAGACATCGTAGACCCCGAGATGCCTTGTGTGGAAGTTTCTGTCAGGCGGAAGCTCGTAACCGCACACATATGGGTGCTGGATTTATGTGCGAGAGATGTAGACCCGACTTTGTGCTGGATTTCATGTAGCGGGGAGATCGTAGACGAACGTGTGCTATGATTCTGTGGCGGAGTGTGCATTTCTCCAGAGCCACCCGCGGTGTGTTAGGCAGTTGTTCGTGTGACTGCCCCACTTTTGCTGCGTTTTCCGCAAAGATTGTCTCTCAGTAGGCACCACAGTCAGTATTTAGAATATTGGGAGAGGACATATCGGCAGTTCCGCCCGGAGCGCCTCGTTCTTCGGCAGATTTCCCCTCACGGCTGACCTTCACGGCTAGTTTCGGACAGTTGCTGTAGACATCGCCGTAATATGCAGACTGCACTCGTATAGTGCGTGTGCACGCGCATGCATGTAGGATGTAGGGCCTGCCCTCCGGTACTGAGGAAAAGTGGTGCACATGTGCAATGTACATGGCATGTGTTTTGTGCATGCATGTGTGTGCATTATGTGCTGTGTTTGTGCATGGCTGTGCATGTGCACTGTTGTTGTTTTGTGCAGGATGCATCATGAATGTGATGTGTAACTCACTGTGCATGCTGCTTATGTATGCAGTTATTCTTCGCATCTCATGCATGACTGCCAGATTGACTACACGTAGATGCTTTTAGCATTGCGGGCTGGAGCGTCTCACCCCTTTGCGAGCACGGTGATGCTTGGTGATTGCAATTTCGCGCCCCCCCTGGGTTTGGGTGTCATAGGCTAGCTTTGTGGTGTTTGATAGTCCGGGTGAGCCCCCAGTGGTGAACCTTCGAAGGTTCGCTAGGAGACTGTTGATGTAAAGGAGTGAATGTTGGGAGTCAGGTTTGGCTCGCTTGTGGTGGTACTGTGAGGGATGTGATTTGATTTGCCACTACGTCACTTGACGCTGAACTGCTGCTGAGGCAGAGGGATAGGGATGTGATTTATTTGAATTGCACCCACAAGGTCTTGAGCTGATCTGCATGACGGAGCAGCATGAGGCTGATGCAATCTAGCGATGCTTTGAGGGAGCATGATGATGCTTGCGGAGTGATAGCCTACGGAGAGTGGCAGGACGCGCCGTTTAGTTTGACAGACAGGCTAAGGTTAGCATTAGGTGATTGTGCTAGGGTAGTACACGGGCATTGATGTGGTTGGCTGATGATGTAGGTTAAACTCCGCGTCTACATGTGGTTCTATAGGCTTTGTGCTTCTAGCTTACGTCCCATATGCTGCCTCCAGATTGGGTTCCGACTCGGGGGGCTTCCTAACGTACTCTTTTGGTCACGAGCCGTCGTGTTCTCGTTGATCGATTTGGCACATGCTCGGTGAGCAGGCTTTTGTGTTGTACTGTGCGGCTGGTTTGAGGGATTGCAGGCTTGATGTACGCCGTGACCCCACGGTGCGCATAAATGTGCCTTTTTAAGACCTTTTTGCTTTTTGTTTGATTGGCTTTGACACTTTGCTTTGCAGTTGGTTTGACACATTGCTTTGCATTTGTGACTGACCTGCACTTTGACCTTTGCTTTTTGCTTTTTTGCTTTTTGCCCCCTTATTCTTCTCCTTTTGTTTTTCTTTTGCCATGTTTTCCTCCGCCCCGTTTGGTCCGGGTTAAGGCAGATTGGGTGACGCGATCAGCTGATGATAGTGTTTATGGCCAGGGGTTTGCGCAGACGGTTTGCTATGTGCAGGGCCTGGCGGGAGGTTATTTGTGAGCTTGCCAGCAAGGCCTCTCTGTCATGTCCTTGCATGTGAGTCGATCATTATATTAATTATTCACGTTTTCGATCACGCACTCTCTGGAAGGTGAGGATGCGCACAGGCCTTTTATTCCCACCCGACTTTATCCTGAGGACTTTTGCACTTTGCATCTACTCTCATGCAATCCATGGACGCGTACATAGTTCTAGGGACGGGATCTCCGCTCGCTCTACACGCTTAGCCCTACGAGATTTCTCTCTGTGCTACTTCACCAATGTCGTACACCCTTTGCCGCGTGGTGAGCATCGACTACTTGCAGATACTGTTGTCTTACTGGCTCCAGCGGTCGCACGCAGCTGCCCCCTCTCTACGCGTGGTCTGGCGCGAGAGCCGGGCTCGCCACTCTCCTCCCTCTCAGTCCATATGTGGTGGCTGTCTTGTCTCTGCAGCAGAAAGTCCTGGTTCATCAGGCTATTGATGCTCTCCGGGGGGATAGTAACGGAGTTTGGGTTGCTGGGATTGTATCACCGACTTGTATTGCCTGATGCGTTGGGTTAGAGATGTTTCCCACATAGCTATGTATCCTTCTCAGGAGGACACGACTCACTTCTGCTGTAGGACATGTTACGAGGGGCTGGACAGCCAGCGACTACCCAATTCAACGATGCCTGGAAAAGCACACGTAGCTATTATAGTGAACTGGATGGGTCATGCCAACTCGCGAATGAAGCGAAACGGGGTCCTTGAACTTATCTCGTGATGTTCGGAGCTCGTTGCAATGACTCATGTTCGCCTGTATGTAGTGACTCTTGTCTACTTATGGGGCATGACTTAGGAGGAGTATGGTCGTGTAATTCATCAGGTGGGGTCGGTGGCCTTAGATTTTTGCATTGTCCTTTTCAGCAGCTTGTCAGAGTGCTCGAAGTCACCTCCTGCTCTTAGCTTCGACTGTTGCCTTGCTTGGCAAGCTTTGGGCATGTACTATATTTGAAAGGATCGTGTTCAGTCTTATTAGGACCCATTTGTGTGTTAAGGCTGTCTGGGCTGTGAAGACCGGTTGGGAGTTAGGTTTGGACTTGGGCTGAGGGCCTCACTCTAGTCGAGCATGGGCTTGAGCCAGGCTTCGCCGTGTTTATACCCAGCATCTCTTAGTGACTCCTTGGTCCATTATCTGATACATGTAACGCAGGATGCCATGCTCATGTCTTATCCATGGTCATCTTCACCACAAACTGTGCCATGGTGCCGCTTTTCGTTTTTTTCAAGCACCTTATTTTTTTGCTTTTTTTTTTATGTTTTTTCTGCCACTTTTTTTGCTTTTTTTTTGCCCAGGGCACATGAGTAGAGTACATGTACTCACATGTCTAGTGGTTAGGGGTTAACGCTGGGTCGACCTCTGTGGCTGAGTACGGTCAATACCTATGTGAGTCTAGTCACGTCTAGGTCCTCTGTGTACCTAGTGGTCAGGTCGGCACTAGTCCGAAGTCTTGTGAGTGCGACAGTTTGCAGCATCCTAGTACTATGTCACGACTACGGATAGATGCAAGGTAGAGGGTCACTCAGTCCTATGGGCTATGCAGATGTGACTGCTACATGGACTAATATGCAAAGTGTTGTGTTAGTCTACGAATGTAACCTGGCTAGTGCCCCTCATGCCATATTCGTCTATAGACAACGTGCTGCAGAACCTGGTTCGGTCTAGTTCGTCGGAGTGTCACCGCTAGGCTGAGTTGGTCCCGTTTTCCCACCCTTGCATTAGCGCTGCTTGGCAGTACCTTTATGCATCGCACGCATCAGTACTTGCTCGATACACAGACGGGCAAGGGCGGATACAGCGACTTTTGCTTCATATTCACATTCACACACCGACATACTGCACACACGGGTCAGTATTTCGGGCCCTTTATGGTCCCGTGACTCTTGAGAATAACGAGCTAGAGGATAATCGCCTTATAAATTGAGCACTGAGGAGACAGCTACGGCGCATCACAGTAATTGCACCATCATCGACCAGTTTATTGGTTTTGGTCATTGCTTAGCTCGCTCGTATAGGGGTCAACAATTCATATACTGCGATACAATGGCAATAACGGGACTGAATTTGGGGCATATTCATCGAAGGATCTTCTCTACATCAAGTCTTTGATGGATGTCATCCAATTACCCTAACGTGAATAGTGAGTACCCGCCCGATAGAAGTGCCAAGAATTATTGTAGGGCGGCGGCCTGTGAAACTATCAAGCGATATGGTGCATTGTGGTATAAATACGGCGAGCGAACTTGGTGGGGCAATTCGCTCGCTGCGGATTCTTGGCCGTTGTATAGCTGCACTGTTCGGGATAATACAATCGAGGTCGGCTGTGCCTAGCGTGGCATTAGAGGGTCACACTGTGGCACTATCCAACTCGCAATATGCAAGTGGTGAAAACTGGCACCAAGCTCGCCCTTCCACAGACGAGTGCGTTGGTAAGGGAGCGTCTTCGCGAGTATAGACGGGTAGTACGCCTACCGAGTGCCGAGGAAACGAGTTATATCACGACGCCCGCACATACGTTGGTGCCAGAATAGCATACTAGTGCCACGCCAGTCTAAATTAGAGAGAACAGCATGGGTTGTGCAGTGTAGGAGTATGTGGTGTGGTCCGCATAGATCCAGTAATGTCTGTAACCAGCCTATAGACTTTCTCAAACACACCCTTCATTATAGTTCCACATGTATGTCAGCGCCCCTTTAGACTTACAATCATCGGCATAGCCCATTCCATGCTGACTTATTGTATATTACCATTTAAAAGCATCTTATTGCGATGCACACAACTTACGTCTTATTAGCACTCTGTAGAACAAACGGCTCTTACAGCTAAGGACTGGGTCCTTCAAACGTTGACACCCTATTAAAAATTACGATAGAAGTGAGTATGCTTATATTATATGGCAGCAGAGAGACTACCATAACCTACGGAGGATAGTGACACTTTTGTATTCATAAGTTAAAACGGTGCCTATATAAAACAGGATTGTCCTAGCTATAACTCTGTTGTGACTAAGATATTAAACGTGATTCACATATTTCCCGAGGTGCTTTTGTGTGTTAGCCATGAAAATATATACAAATAGTTGAACACAACTAGAAATATGAGATAATTGAAGCGCATAAACTTCAAATATAGCAAAACTCAATTATTATAATGCAACGATAGCGAGACTAATTTCTGCAAAAGAAAACAAAAGTTAGTTTGTAAAAAAAACGCAATGAAACACCATATCTTTGGCCTTGAATCGCTAATATGAAAACAAAGAAAACAATTGCTTTAGGTCCAGTGATCAAATATAGCCCCAAGCGAATGGATCCTTCGGCCTTGAATGCGAATCCAAGAATAAGAATTATGTGATATAATTACAATGAAAACAGAAATGAAAAGAATGAGATAAAACAAACAATGAAAACCAATGAAACGTTATGCAACAATGACTACATGATTGGTGAGTTTCATACAATTGTGTACAGAGAACTCATAAATGGTTGAGTCAACACATTGAAGAAAACCGTGAAGAGCAATTATTATAATCCTCAAAAAATTCAAGCCTGCTTGTTGTTATCGCTTGTTGAATTCGAGAGAATCAGATGCTTTGAATTAAAACGACATGATGTAATGTGTTATAGCAGTGTTTTAAGAGAGAGAGGAGAGTGTGCGTATGAAATGTAATGAGTGTCTCGGATGAGCATCTACGTGGTGGTACTCCGTACGGTCAGATCACACACTAATATAGAGAGAGAGGGGTGCACAAGTCGGGAGTGGTTTTGGTCGCGAAGTAAATAGTGCGTGTGAAGGTATGAAAGTCGTAGTCCCAGGACTAGAGCAAAGGCAAAGGGAGTATTTATAGAGCAGCCAAAACGAGGTCAAAAAGCACCACAATCGTGCCCCTGCCGTATCATACGCTTGAGAGGAACAGCCAGTGATTATACAGTCCCGCATGGGGACAGCCGTTAGATATACGCATCCATAAACTCCAAGCCGTAAATTTCTAGCTTACTCCCCAATGGCTCACTAATGAAATCCTCTGAGTTGCGATCAATGGAGATTAAATATACGCTGAGGGAAGCAGTAATATCACTACGCCTGGGGGCAAGCGCTAATATCCGCTCAAGGCCGCGTTGCATAATACGCTGCGTACCTCAGCGTATGATAGTCTCCCACAGCGTATATTGATCATTTTTCGTCTCCAATCTTGAAAATATTTCTCGATTCGGAACAATAATTCTTTTGCCAAATACGTCTCGAATTTCTAAGATTACGGCATTAATACTCTAGATGCCTCCTTTCGCAAGACAAGTATGATTACTAAGAACATTCCGCCTCATTTCTAATTTATCTTCACAGTATTTTCCTGCGCAATTCTGCGTAAACAGTTCAAACACTAATCAGAATACATAGAAAAATTTAAGAAAATAGGAAAATAAAAAAAAAAATAGAGACACAATAGTTTTATTCATATGATATAAAAAATACTCGAGAGCGGGAACTTTTTCTATTTCACAAAACAAAACACTGGGTTGGCAACCACCGGACCAACAAAAAATGAAAAAAAAAAAAAAAAGAATGAGCCAAAACAAGCCTAAACAAAAAGCATAGAGAGATCGCACGTGTTATACCATACACAACTTCGCTGTGAAAACCTTTGAAACCTTGCAGAACAAACAGCCAAGAAAATTATATACCTTTCTTGAACGTTCGATCCAATTGCCATTATGACTTTCAGCTCAAATAGTTTCCAACGAGTACGAGCCTCAGTACATTTCCAACTCTCGTGTGAGCTATCTTAACAAAAGCATCTTTTCTTGAGTGAAACAACGCGAGACGCGGTATGTTCTCATCACGATTGACTCATTTGGGGAGACACATTTTCAGGTGTCTACATATATACTAATACTCTTGAATGGGGTGCAACGAAGTTCGACACACCACATGGGGGCTTGCGACAGCCGACCGTATAAATCCCCGTATTCTGTTTGCATATATTGCATTGAAGATCTGTCGCCGCAAGTTAACTAATTGAGAGATTCACAAGGGGAGTTCGGGAATAAGGGCTGTAGAGGACTCCGCGATCACACCACTTTTGCCGATGATCTGCCATCTGGATATGCTTATAGGTTACGGAAGCCGTGTGCCATCGAGTTTAAGGATATTATTGATGTATTTTGTTACATCTCGGAGGTAAACCTTAATAATCAGTTTACATAAGTCTCACTCGTCGCATACTCCTCAACACTTCGAGGAGGCCTGTGCGGCAAAGAGGGTGCCAAGTCAGGCCCAATTGGGTACTTATACTTGGATGCCACGATGGATGTTGTAGGGCGCTCGAGCAAAGGAGTTTTTCAAGCTGTTGTAGATAATGGTGAAATACGATCATTCGTGGAATTGTACATCTAGTCACAGCTGGAAGGGATGCTAATTACTCCGTCATCTGGCGTATAGCTTCGAAATAATGTCAATCTATATGCTACTCAAGGTATTTAAGAACTAAACTCACTCTTCCTAACCATTTATACTGAGGTAAGAAACCGGGAGAAGGGAATGCGTGGACTAAGCAACGGTTCTGAAACACACCCGACAGAAGGAGGGGGCATTGTTTCAAATTCTGGAGGCAATGAAACTTGCAATGTTGGGGAAGACAGCTGTGGAGACTGCATCAGTAAGCCAAAAAATCCATGCTAGTGAAGTAGTGGTTTCTTTACTACGATGTATAAAGGATTGGCTTGCATGGTCGCTTCACTCTTCGACCAATGGGGCACTTATGGGCCTAGGAGCATTTTTAAGACAGCTGTCTGCCTCTGAGGGTAAGCCTGTTCGACGCGTTCTAGGGGATGAGTATCTATTCGCATCAAGATAATATTATGATTCCCTGGAGGAGCTAGGTTACGATCTCAGAGGGCGTACATGTGTGATAAGCGACCGGTATGGTAAGTGTATTGATACTCTCTATCAAGAGTTGTGGACCAGTGATCTGGATTTGGAAACTCTTTAACCACAAACATTCGCGAATTTTAACTTGTACATTTACGGAGGCAGATTATGCAGACAGAGAGTGGGGAGGAAATGTGTGCTCGTTATATCAGTAAATCGGGTTATAGTATATGAACTCACGCTATGATGATTGCGTTCCAAGAAGTTTAGCACGCGTTCTTTACAAATCTATGTGAAAATGGAACATCTCTGAAAAATTGCGGTTGTTTCGGGAGATTAGTTCATCATGGCTTGCCTACCGAAGAACTATGCTGCGTAGGGACTACAAAGTGGATCATGAATGTGTGTTCGTCTGTGGAGAGGAATGAACATGGAGCAATCTGTTTAGGACTGCGGTTGGCCATAGCAGTGTGGATAAGGCCAGTAACTAACGAGGTGTGCTCTTCAGGTCCACGTTAATGTCTGCCTGGGGACTGGTTTTTGTACTGGGTTTCCTAGCTTATTGCAGAAAAAACTGACAAGGGAGCAGCTTATATTACTGTATTACTGCGTAGGCGCCACCATTTGGATCCATCGAAAATGACGTGGTTTTCGGAATACGATCTTGCTCACAACCTGATGTCATGCCATTATTACCAGGCAGCCAAGCGCGCTTTACAATTGCTGCCAACGAACAGAGATGTTGGGAGGGTAAAGCCTCACACAAAGGAAAAACTATGGGATATGTCTACGAGTTGGAAACTGGGATATACTTCTCAATAATACGTGGAACTGAACGTGGAGCGTTGTGGACCAAAGAGGAGCTAACTTCAGCGAAAGCGAGGTATGGGATGTTGCTTTGATCTCGGATAATGTAATGCTCTTGCGAATCAACGGTATGAATACATCAATCCATTACAACTGAGCATGCTTGCCAGCCTGATGCGTTGGAGCTGCTACCTATGAGACTTTGTAGACGTCGGAGGCCATGCCGGATTCGCTGTCCTTAGTCTCGTATCTGCGTAGGCCGTGAGAATTCGTTCATTGTAAAATATTTAGTATAGTCTGCTTTATCTTATCTCGATCTTTTAGGTTGTTCTTTTTGTTAAAGTTCCGAATCACAGGTGCATGAAGCCCATGTAGACCTGCTCGTTGGTAGCAAGGCTGGTGACCAACTTGTGTTCTTTGTATCGTTGCCTAAAAAAAAAAGTTACATTTCCCCTGTTTTTTTGGTAGATATTCGAAGATTTTTTTAAAGGATATTCAAAGATTTGGAAACAAGATGTTTTTGTATTTTTCTTTTTGGAATAAAATGATAATCGCAAGTTCTGGGCGTAGGTTTGGGTTATAATGGGTGACCATATTACAATAGGCGCTGCAATTGGTTTATAATGCGTTATCCATATACCGAATTGATGTGATTATGTGATTGAGGCTACATAAGTAGAGAACCCGAGTTCAGATCACCCAAACGATTAAGGAAGCTACCTAACCCAACAGATCGAGCTATAAGGACTGAACCACCCAAAATAATCAGAGTCAATTAGCCTAAAAGTGAACCGTCGCTGTAATCCAAAAAAAGGTTAATCCAATCATTTAGCTTACAATTATTTGATATTCCTAATGTTGTAATATTGTACAATTATTTTCCGTTTCTTTCTCTACTTTTCTTCCCTTTTTTTTTTAAGGTTATATATGATACAGCCCTTAGGCTAATATAAAGTTAAAAAGGAAGTTTCAAAAAAGTAAACATTTATGACATCAATTTTGTGCAATTTTTAACATAACTCTATAATACTCCATTTATAAGCAAAGAGTTAATGCTTATATTGCAGCCTAAGCTGCAATATATCATTTTTCTTTTTTAAAGAGACAAAATCATTAATTTGTACCACCAATTATTCATTGGTTATTTTGGAATCTTAGTATATAATTCATTGTCATCAAAATCGCGATTCGGATCGTACGATCATACGATCCAAGTATACCCAAAATACCCAATCACTTGTAGAATCTCAGGATCGGTCATAATCGTATGAACCGGGGTAGAATCGGTCAGGATCGTACATCCCTACTCTTTATGATTCTTATCTATTTTATGATTTCTAAATTATTTACTTCTCTAAAAGCATTGAACTAACTTTCAAATGATTTTAAATGAAAAAAGATTTAACTTTTCTACTCTCTAACCAAGTTCATTCTTACCATGCCTACATGGTGTTTTTCCCTATTTGGTTAACCTTTACCTTCTCCTTGCCTTTAATTCAATTAGGATAATTGTGTATTTTGCATTCATTTTATTGAAATACATATGTAATTATGAGACTCTATCATCGTCATTTACTTTTTATTGATTTATCAATCCGATTCTAGCGATTAGACTCTACCCTAATCGAGTACGTCAAAGTAGAATCCCGATCCTAATAACTTTGGTTTTAATCTTTGGAAATCTTTCGTACGGAGAGACGTGAAGAATCCATTTGTGAAAAATTAGAATCTTAATACTATTCACAATATGAAAGAATTTTTAAATATCTTGTATATATAAGTCAAAATATCATATTGATTTTGTTTGATTCGTGTCGATGAGATTGCAAGAATTTTTGTACTATTTATATTTTGTAATGTATAATATTAAAGAGAAAGAAATGTTTTCGGCTACCATAATTTTTTAATGTTGATGGTAAGCCCTTAATTCTCTACTTTTTATTTTGCTTTCATTGTTTACAATAAGACCATATTCTGAGAGTGAGTGATAACCTAGTATTAAAGCTTCCCTTCAAATTCAGAAGATTGGGATCGATTCTCATTGATAATTTTCTACTTAATGAATATCTTATTCGATTTTTCAGTAAGTGTAAATATTACGTTATGGAACATGAGGTCGTTGAGTGGATAAACAATCTTCAGCTTTTAGCTAGTATCATGTGTCTTCTACTAGGACTACTCTTCAGGTTGGCCTGATTTTCTGAGACCGGCTCTGATACAAATGTTTGATTAAGAATACTACAAGAGGGGTGAATTGTATACTGAGTTCTATTGAACTTTTTGCGGAATAAAAATTAACTGTATAGGAACAATGGAGAGATAAGAGATTTGCACGAAAAAGCTAAGCCCAATTAGGAAGGAAAAACCTCGACAACTAGATTTTAACTCAACTCTTTTCACAATATAGGAAACGACTAAGTTATAATCCTATAGCACTCGGCCAACGAGTTCCACTAAGAACTCAAGTTCCAATCAACAGTTCCCTCTACAACTATTGAAACTCGATGACTTCCTCGAAGCTAGCTCTTCTCTCTCATAAAAAGCTAACTCGAAAGCCTAATAATACTCATGCGCTTACACTACAACACCTTGTAATAGGAAATTCACTCAATTCTCCCTACCCCAAAAAACAACTTACAAAATGATTCAAACCTTAGATAGGAATCTGGTATGGAACAAGAGAACAAATGACTTCGATTGAGATTTAGAAAACTTTGTTTACGCTTCATGAATTGCTTTTAGTCAATGTATTTTTCTCAAAAAAACTTAAGCGTGATTAATAGTTTTCAATTCTTTTTCTCCAAGCAAAGTAAATGTGTTCCACTACTCCACCACATCCACTACTTAATCCATGTATCACTAACATCCTTACATGTTCTCCCAATGAACGCAAGTCAACCTTCATCCACTACCCGTAGGTATATGGCAGTACGATAGAGTGTGCGTATAGAATAACACTTATATTTAAAGTATTATCGATAAACTTATAAAACTTTTGAGTAAAAAATCATTAAAAATAAGATCTTTTGGAAAAGATAAAATTATATTAAATCATACTGGATAAAAAATTCTTTATCTTATCTTAAGTTTTATTTTCACAAATTAATATACTACGTAATGGGATAATTATATCATAACTAGTTCCTTTGTATTGGAACTAGTTTCAATCCGAGTTTAGCATGCGGATCTATGTATACAACTTTTATGGACGAGTTCATGGGTACCATAGTCTTACTATTATATGAACCTATTATGTTCTTTATATATATCTGCTAAGTCTTACGTTACGATTCTAAGTTCTTATAATCAAACTATAACAACATGCTATGTGACATGATGTTGCTTCCCTTGGACTTGCTTCTTCTTTGTCTAAGACATCTGCTTGCCTTGGTGAATACTCCTTATCAACAATCTCTGCACAATTAATAGTCGATAATAAGCACACGTTAGAAATAAGACTTAACAGTTTGGCCATCTTGAATGAGTCTGATAAATAGGTGCATTCCTAACATAGCACATCTCTTCGCTATGCTCCGGGGATCAAAGCTATTGTCACGTGAGGAAGAAGGACGAGCAACCAGTTGAAAATTGGTACTAGGTAGTGCCAATAAAAAAATGCAAAAGTAGAGGTAGTTTGGTTGAGGAGAAAATGGGAAACAGAGGTAATTTGTCAAAAATTGGTGAAATGTAGATAGTTTGGGACAACTTTTTCCTCAACTTATTTGCCAATGGAGTCATACCCAATTCTAATTATTGGAGCATCAAGTTCATATAAAAAAAGAACTAGAATGTACTGTCCATTTTAAAAAGTTTCTTACGTTTTTTTTTCTGCACAATTCTTATATATTTGTCTAAAATTCATATCTTTCACTAAACATTTACATGATATTTTTTGTTCTCGTATTACTATGAGATTTTTTCAAAGTATCAAAGTTTCACTCTTCTACCCAATTTCCAAGTACGCGAATTAAATACAGGAAGATAGGGAATCAAATTTTGCATTTGAATCTTGATATGTTTGCATAAACCGCGGAAACACGCGAGATCTGGCTCAAAGTTTCCTAGAGAGAGAAAAAGCAGTCGCTAGGGCCGGGGTTGATCTGGGGAGCCACTCCGACGTGCGCTAATCAGGAGGCAGAAAGGAGTAGTAAGGAATCTCGTGAACTATGTATATATATGTACTTGTGTTTATGCTGTATCTCCACACATGGATATGAAGTGATGGTAACTCCTGTACTACTTTGATGACAAGCTTCTCTATTTATAAACAAATAGGAGGGCAGCTGGTAATTCTATCCTGATCCAAGAAATGATCGTAGAAGGCTTTCTAACTGAAAGTTCTTAGTTTAGGGAAGAGCTTTACCTGTTTGACCTGGTACAACGCCAAAAGTCAAAAGACGTAATAGGCATACTTGAATAATGGTTAATGGGCCCAGGCCCAGTACATAGTGGGGCTGGACAATTAGCCCCACGCTC